>CM055641.1:34479689-34791483 GCA_029378325.1 Elaeagnus macrophylla
CTAACAATTCCATTTAGCTCAGTAATTTTAAGTTTGTACCATTAAAGGACAATTTTTAAAAAAATGTTAGATTTTTCATTAAATGAATATGTGCGTATCACGTGTAAATTTTTGGGTATTTTTGGATTATTATTCTACACAGTACAAGCACAATGTGACGTGCACATATTCATTTAGTGAAAACATCTAGCATAAAAATTGTCTTTCAATAATGATCAACACACACTAACAAAGCATACACGACCACATATATACAAACGCAAGCCAAATTGGATAGCATGCATATGACTTAATTTCTTACCAATGGAAACCTTAATTATTACTAATTGATCCTTTTGTGGTCGTTCCACGCAAGTGTAATTTCCTTCATTGTTAACACATGTCTCATGTGTGCTGCAACTATTCAGTTCTGAATTCTCACACTCATTAACATCTGCAAATCATTTAGTAAACATGTAAGCTGTTAGAGAACAAAATACTTAGTGCTAATCTATGCTGAAATTTTAAGGCTCATGCTTATTCACTATCTATTCCTATAGCTAGCACTTCCAAGTAACTGACACTTTGGACAACCATACAGAGAATGCATAAACTAAACCAATTGAGCTCATAGTGTAAATTTGTTCAAAAGTGCTTTACTTAGTGATATGGTAATTCACCCATCTCCTATTTCAAGCCGCAAGTTTGAAATACTGTTTAGTTTTTAATAAAAAAAATTGTTCAATAAAATCCATACCTTTGCAACCCTCAGGGAGGTATGCAAACCCATCATAACCTTTCTTACACATGCAGTAGTATCCAGAATCGTCCTTAAAGTATGTTAATGGTCAGAATTGGTGGCTGAATTGGTGGCTGCCTAATCAGTCAAAAAAATGCAGCCACCAGCAGCCAAAGAAGAAGAAAAAAAAGAAGAAGATTTAAATGAGGTCATTGCTTACCTCATCACCCAAATAGTAGCTCTATTTTCTTCTATAAATAGAGATGTTTGGATCCCAAAGAATATCATCCCAAATAAGCTTTCTTGTAGAGAGAAAAGAGAGAAGAGAAGAGAAAAATAAGAAAAATAGAGTGTTCTTAATTTTTCTTTTGAGAGAATTTTGTGAAGAAAATTCTTGGGAATATTTGGGTGTGAGTGAGTGTTGTAAACACTTTGTAAATTTTCTCCTTAGTAAAAGATCTGCAGCAGCTCCGGAGACGTAAGCATAATTGGCCGAACTCCGTTATCAATTTGTGTGTATTATTATTCCGTTCAGTTTTTTATTCCGCATTCTCACAAATCTGATTATAGGGAAATTTGCCTTATTTCCCAACAACTGGTATCAGAGCTTTGGTGGTAAATTCTGTCAGTTTTTCTGTGAGGTTACTATTCACGTGAATAGTGAATTTCGTGAATAGTAAAATTTGGTCAGCGGTACCAGTTTGTCCACGGAGGTGTTCTAATACACGGTGGTTCGCAAGAATTGTCAGAAACTATCCAGAGGAAGTCAGATTTGAGTGGGAGCGATGGCTGCGGATGAAGGAAAGGTGAAAATTGAAAAGTTCGATGGTGCGGACTTCGGCTTTTGGAAGATGCAGATTGAAGATTATCTGTACCAGAAAAAGCTATATCAACCTCTCTTAGGAAAGCAACCAGAGGGCATGAAGGATGAAGACTGGGCTCTTCTCGATAGACAAGCCCTCGGAGTTATTCGTTTGACGTTATCCCGCAATGTTGCTTTCAACATAGCAAAGGAAAAGACCACGGCGGGTCTTATGGCGGCTCTCTCCAGTATGTATGAGAAGCCATCAGCCTCAAACAAAGTTCACTTGATGAGGCGGTTATTCAATTTACGGATGACGGAAGGGGCATCAGTGGCCCAACATCTAAATGAACTCAACACAATCACAACCCAGTTGAGTTCCGTGGAAATTGATTTCGACGATGAAGTTCGAGCTTTGATTCTCTTATCATCTCTACCAGATAGTTGGAATGCTACAGTTACAGCAGTCAGCAGTTCATCAGGAAGCAATAAATTGAAATTCGATGATGTTCGGGATCTGGTATTGAGTGAAGAAATTCGGCGGAGAGAATCGGGCGAAGCATCAAACTCTTCAGCTTTGCACATAGAGTCTAGAGGAAGAACTTCAGAAAGAAATTCAAATCGAAGCAGATCAAAATCTAGAAGGGGCAAATCTAGATTTGGAAAGAAAGATTTTAACTGTTATAATTGCGGCAAGAAGGGTCACTTTAAGAGGGATTGTCGAGCACTGAAGAAAGATACTGGCGCACAGGAATCTGCAAACGTGACACAAGAAGCAGGTGATGCTATGATTCTAAGCGTCAATAGTCCAATTGAATCATGGATCTTGGATTCAGGGGCATCTTTTCACGCCACCCCATGCCGAGAAATCATGGAGAACTACATTAGTGGTGATTTCGGAAAGGTTCATCTAGCTGATGATGAAACCTTGAAGATCGTGGGAAAAGGAGACATTCAATTAAAGTTGCCAAACCAGACTACCTGGAAGCTGCAAGGAGTGAGACATATTCCTGGTCTTAAAAGGAATTTGATCTCTGTGGGACAACTTGATGAAGATGGTTATTGTACAACCTTCACAGGTTGTGAATGGAAGATTACCAAAGGAGCACTCGTCATTGCTCGTGGTAAGAAGACTGGTACTCTCTATGTAACCTCAAACTTAGAGAATATTATTGCAGTAGCAGATGCTGATGAAAAATCAAACCTATGGCACCAAAGGCTTGGTCATATGAGCCAGAAAGGGATGAAGACACTTCTGTCAAAAGGAAAGTTGCCGGATCTGAAAAATGTAGATGTCGGCCTATGTGAGGATTGCATCTTTGGGAAACAGAAGAAAGTCAGTTTTACAAAGATTGGCAAGACACCCAAGGCAGAAAAGTTAGAGTTGGTTCATACTGATGTATGGGGACCATCTCCAGTTCCATCTCTTGCAGGCTCGTTGTATTATGTCACCTTCATCGATGATTCTACAAGGAAGGTGTGGGTTTATTTTTTGAAGAAAAAATCAGAAGTCTTTGATACCTTCAGAAAATGGAAGGCCATGGTGGAAAATGAAATTGGTTTAAAAGTCAAGCAGTTGAGGTCTGACAATGGAGGAGAGTACAGAGATAGTAGATTCAGAGAATTTTGCGCAAACAACGGGATCAAGATGGAGAAAACAGTTCCCATGACACCACAACAGAATGGCGTGGCGGAGCGCATGAATAGAACTCTGAATGAACGTGCCAGAAGTATGAGGATACATGCCAGCTTACCCAAGATGCTATGGGCTGAAGCCGTCAACACCGCGGCCTACCTGATCAACCGTGGGCCCTCAGTTCCATTGGATGGTGGAATACCAGAAGAAGTTTGGAGCGGAAAAGAGATAAAGCTTTCGCACTTAAGAGTGTTTGGTTGTATTTCTTATGTACACATAGATTCTGCTGAAAGAAGTAAACTTGATGCTAAGTCTAACAAATGTGTCTTTGTTGGATATGGTGGTGATGAGTTCGGTTACCGGTTTTGGGATTATGAAAATCGAAAGATCATCAGAAGTCGGGATGTCATTTTCAATGAGAATGTGATGTACAAAGACAGGTCAACCGCAGAATCAAGCAGCTCCAATACTGATACTGAAACAAAGGAATTCGCTGAGTTCGAGGAGATTTCTGGAAATGATGTTCAGATTAGTCCTGAAACAGTTCAAGAAGAACCAGGCACGCCAGAATTAAGACGCTCCTCCAAAATTCCAAAACCAACCCAACGTTATTCGCCTTCTTTGCACTACTTGTTGCTGACTGACAGTGGAGAACCAGAGTGTTATGATGAAGCTATACAAGTGGAGGATTCAGTCCAGTGGGAGTCTGCCATGAAAGATGAGATGGACTCACTCATGTCAAATCAGACGTGGGAATTAGCTGAACTACCACCGGGCAAGAAAGCTCTCCATAACAAGTGGATTTACAGGATCAAAGAAGAGCATGATGGCAACAAGCGCTACAAAGCAAGATTGGTTGTCAAAGGGTTTCAGCAAAAAGAAGGTGTTGACTACAATGAAATTTTCTCTCCAGTCGTGAAGCTGACTACAATCAGACTGGTGTTGAAAATTGTAGCTGTAGAAAATTTACATCTTGAGCAATTAGATGTAAAAACAGCTTTCCTTCATGGTGATTTGGAGGAAGAGATCTATATGAGGCAGCCAGAAGGCTTCATAAAGACAGGCAAGAAAAACCTGGTATGCAGGTTAAAGAAAAGCTTGTATGGTTTAAAACAAGCTCCTAGGCAGTGGTACAAGAAGTTTGATAGCTTTATGAGCAGCAGCGGTTTCACAAGATGCCAAGCAGATCATTGTTGCTACATCAAGAAGTTCGACAACAGCTTCATTATTCTATTGTTGTACGTTGATGACATGCTCGTTGCAGGTTCAGATATGCAAGAGATTAAAAATTTGAAGCAGAAATTGTCGAAGCATTTTGCAATGAAAGATCTAGGTGCTGCAAAACAGATTCTTGGAATGAGGATCAAAAGAGACATGAAGTCGGAAACTTTGGTGTTATCACAGGCTGAGTACATCAACAAAGTACTCTCTAGGTTCAACATGCAAGATGCTAAGCCAGTAAGTACACCGTTGGGTGTTCATTTCAGACTTTCCAAAGAACAGTCACCACAGACAGAGGAAGAACGTGCACACATGGCAAAGGTTCCATACGCCTCAGCAATTGGAAGTTTGATGTATGCCATGGTTTGTACCAGACCAGATATTGCCCAAGCAGTGGGAGTTGTTAGCAGGTACATGAACAATCCAGGCAAAGTACACTGGGAAGCAGTCAAATGGATCCTTAGATACCTACGGGGTACCGCAGAAAAGGCACTTTGTTTCAAAAGTGAAGATACGACACTAACGGGCTATGTAGATGCTGATTTAGCCGGAAATGTCGACATCAGAAGAAGCACTACAGGGTATGTCTATACTTTAGGAGGTACAGCAGTAAGTTGGGTATCTCAATTGCAGAAGATAGTTGCTCTCTCCACAACTGAAGCAGAATATGTCGCAGTCACAGAAGCCAGCAAGGAAATGGTTTGGCTACAAAGTTTCTTGGAGGAATTGGGCAAGAAACAAATAGACAATGTCTTGTATTGTGACAGTCAGAGTGCTATCCATCTAGCAAAGAATCCATCATTTCATTCCAGAACGAAGCACATACAATTGCGATATCATTTTATCCGGTCACTTCTGGAAGATGGGATTTTGAAACTTGAGAAGATCAGTGGAGCTCAAAATCCAGCAGACATGTTGACAAAGACGGTAACTACTGACAAACTGAAGCTGTGTTCAGCTTCAGTTGGCCTGCAATAGTAACAAGACTGAGAAAGAGTTGCTGCAGTGATCATGTGTGGAAACATGATTAAAATCAGTTTCCAAGTGGGAGATTGTTAATGGTCAGAATTGGTGGCTGAATTGGTGGCTGCCTAATCAGTCAAAAAAATGCAGCCACCAGCAGCCAAAGAAGAAGAAAAAAAAGAAGAAGATTTAAATGAGGTCATTGCTTACCTCATCACCCAAATAGTAGCTCTATTTTCTTCTATAAATAGAGATGTTTGGATCCCAAAGAATATCATCCCAAATAAGCTTTCTTGTAGAGAGAAAAGAGAGAAGAGAAGAGAAAAATAAGAAAAATAGAGTGTTCTTAATTTTTCTTTTGAGAGAATTTTGTGAAGAAAATTCTTGGGAATATTTGGGTGTGAGTGAGTGTTGTAAACACTTTGTAAATTTTCTCCTTAGTAAAAGATCTGCAGCAGCTCCGGAGACGTAAGCATAATTGGCCGAACTCCGTTATCAATTTGTGTGTATTATTATTCCGTTCAGTTTTTTATTCCGCATTCTCACAAATCTGATTATAGGGAAATTTGCCTTATTTCCCAACAAAGTATTCGCGTGTGCTATTCGGACCACATGGACAAAAGGTTTTGCTCTTCCCATTCAAACAAGCATCATTATCTATTCCCCACTCAAGCACTAAAGGAACCATATCTTGTGTGTAATTGTAAAGATAATCCCTTGAGAATCTAAACTTATTATTTTCGACAACAAAAGCATAGCTGCAGTTGTTGAAATTTTGTATAGCAGTATGGTTTCTAAAGCTAAACACATCTATGGTCATTTTTTTTAGTCCTTCAGGGATGTCAATTTGGCAACAACCAATACCAGAACAAGAACCATCATTAGGAACTCTTGAAATGCTTTGACAACGAGTAGAACAGCCAGTGGAAATGTTTCCAAAACCATAAACATAAGCATAAGAGTCACAGCCTATAAGAGTGAATTTGTTTTTGGTGTTGGAGATTGTAAAGGAGGGGACACTTATCCAGGGCCTGTTTTCTGATACTCTTTTGCCCGATCGGTAACAATCTTTTGCTGTGTAAGACAAGACGCTTATTTCATGATCATCTTTGATGGAGATGTTGGAAACAAAGAGGTTTTGCCCTAAGAGTGGTTTAGAGTTGCCAAATGAATCAGTACTACAGTTGATGAAAAATTTACTGTTAAGATAACAACCTTCAATGAAACCAAAAGGATATGGAATGTCTATGTCTCCACACTTAGTTGGGCAACCAGGCAAGCCTATTTGAGTTGCTTTTGTTGCTGATATGATGATGATTACACCAAATATAGCCAGAGATAGCAAAACATGAATTTTATGAAAGCCCATATTAGTTAATAGTCTGACAAGAATTGTTCTGTTTGTGTTTTTGGTAGGGAATGATTTATGGTAGATTTTTTGTCCTTTTAATAGGAATATCAGAGGATGACTGGTTCTAAGCATCAAACGGTGAAGTATATGAAAAGAAAGACTAAAGGTTTGATACAGAACATAGTTTTTTAGGAGGAAAATGTCTAACTTAAACAAAGGAGGATTCACACAACAGCATAACTGAGCATTAAATATTCAACTAAGGGTCTGTTCGATTAATTAATTTTATTTAATTTTTTCAAAAATACTTTCCGTATATAACAACGTAGATATTTTTATTAGTAATTGAGAGACTTTTTCAGTAAAATTATGGAAAAAGTACTTCTATAATTAATTATATGTTTTGGATACTTTAGTATCTAAACTTTCAATTGGTACATTTTATTAAAATTTAGGACGTTATATACAAAAATGTCCCTAAACTATTATTTTTTAAACACTTTAATATCTAAACTTTACTAAAATAAGACAATTTAGTACCTAAAATCTTAACTAAAGTATACTTTTTTTCTCCTAGGACCTAAGTATATCAACTAAAAGCTTAGGAATTAACGTATCCCAAAAACTCAAGTAAACTCAAGTTTAAGGACCTTGGTGTCACCTCACCTAAAATTATATTATATTGATTTGAAAGAGTAAGATATAACAATCAAAATGTTATATTATATATAACATATTTTGTTGAATAATTTAAGTAAAATTACGAAACTTTGACTATTTCTAATAATTTTAATTGAGCCCTATTTGTGAATATTGAAATGTCAAATACCAAATGAGGCAGTTAACAATAAGGTTAACTATTCAAATCTATTTGGTCAACAAATGAATATTTTATACGTACATATTCTGCACACTGATAGTGATATCACTTGCAATAGACACAGACCAAGACTTAAGACTTTCATTTCAGTTATAAAAACAAAGGAAGAAGACCATTTCAAGCATCGTTTCTCTGCTAGATTGTGACACTAGCCGAGTATAAGACACATTAATGGGAACATAGACTCCTTTATTCATCAACAACAAAGTGAGAATAGTTCAATTCTTATCAAAAGTCAATATTATAATCCTGATTCTTAATGGCTTCTTCAAAACTTAACCTTAAATTAATAGTATCAAGCTAATGGAATAAAATCAGACAAATTAGAACCATGGGTCATCAAGCATGAGCAACAAGGTGAGGTTAATTTAGGAACTTTTAGCAACAGTTATTCTCTCATACTATGATTTGTTGTCAGTTCAAAATACTTTTAGTCTTTAGACTTTGAAATCAACACACAAAGAACTTGAGAAAGTTTAAAAAATAATAACATTTAAGTATGCATAAAGAAGATGAATGCTCCAACATGGTTGCAAAAAGCTAAAAGCATGTAACATTAAAAAATGATATATTTATCAAGTATGCTACAGTAAATAATACAATGCATCAAGATGATTTTGAAAGTTGTTACAAATATGTAGAATTTGTAATACTGTTCTTACTATCCTCTTAAATGATGGATGTCTCAGGCCAGCAAGCCAAAATTCAATCTGCTCATGATTCATATTTGTATTGACCCATGAATGTTTGTCTACTTTGCTTAGCTACTGACTGCAAGCTATTCTTAGCTTTTAAAGTGTTTAGTAGAAATATAAAATAGGAAAACGTGGACGTTAAGTACTTTAGGAAATCAAAATAGGATGAAAGGCAAACATGAAAAAGAAAAAAAAAAAAAAATTAAAATTCTTCATTCATAATAATAATTGAGAATACATGCATATTTATCGGACAATAAGACACTAAAATCCTAAAATCAAAAAAGGACTCCTAAACTAACATGGAAACACCATATTTAAATATTTGAAGTGTTTCCACTTTTGTTGCAAGTTTATGACAATTTTAACTACTCAAAACAAATTTTCTTTCTTTTCCTTTTCACTGCATATGCTTGTTCTCACCTCCATCTTAATGCTAGTTGTACACGCTTTTGCACTCACAACCTCTATGCATGGCATGTCACATGTGATTATAAAGAAGGAATGAAATTTGAGTACAATATGGCATGCAATAAGAAAAGTACGTGCAAATATAAGTCAAAAGTGTCTGCAGCTAGCATTTTCCTCTTAACTTTCAAAAGATTTATCATGCTTTCAAGTAATTAAAATCTCAACCCCATAAAATATTATCAATTGGCCCTAAGGAAAAATTTGAAAAAAGAGTTCTCTAATTATCTTGCTATTAATTCTGATGACAATATGCTATCATATATAGCCATTGTGTGACTCCCATCATTGTTTTGATAAGCATTGCATGTGTGGCCAAGCAAGTGTTGAGTCTCTTCCATGATATGTTCCCCTTTAACCCAAGGATGCGTGTCTATTTTTTTTAAGCCCTCTAGTTCCATTGCTACCTCTTTCATTGTAGGTCTATCCTCTCCTCTAACATTCAAGCACCTTTTAGCAATCTCAATCATTTCTAAAAGTTTTTCCCTTTTTCCATCTTCCACTAAATGACTCTCAATCACTTCAAATATTGTTCCCTCTTTTAAGGAGGAAAGAAAATACATGGCCAAACTTCTCTCCTCCTCTGGCCTAGCAAATGAAACTGCTTTTTGTGCCGTTAGTAGCTCCACAAGGACAACTCCAAAGCTATAAACATCACTCTTATCAGTCAATTGGTTCGTGTGCAAGTACTCTGGGTCTAAATAGCCTAGAGTTCCTTGCACCATTGTTGCTAATTCAGTTTGATCTACTGGAACCAACCTTGAAGTTCCAAAGTCAGAAACTTTTGCAGTGTAATTATCTAGAAGTATATTGGATGACTTGACATCTCGGTGAAATATTGGTGTTGACACCGAAGAATGCAAATATGACAAGGCTCCAGCAGTTTCTGCAGCTATAGCTAAACGAGTTTCAAAATTTAAATTTGATGCCTTACTTCTATTGTGTATGTGCTCAAAGAGAGTACCATTGGGAACAAATTCATACACCAATAAAGGAACTTCTGTCTCTAAACAACATCCCAAGAGCTTCAAAATATTTCTATGGTTGATTTGAGACAATACAACTACCTCATTGATAAATTGCTCCATTTGACTTTGATCGACAACTTTGGACTTCTTAATGGCAACAATTGTATTATCAAGTAAAACACCTTTGTAAACTGTACCATAACCCCCTCTACCAACAATTGCATTCTCATCATAGTTATTGGTAGCATTTCTTAACTCTTCTTCTGTAAAAATTTTAGCTGTTATAGTAAGATCTTGTTGAGAGAGTCTTTGTTGTAAAATTATGCCACCATTTTGTTGGAAGAACCTTTCTTTTAATTTGACTAGCTTTCTCTTCCTCAAGATCAAGTGTAGCCAAGAGCTACTCCCTACTAAGGCAGCAAAAACAATTGAAAAGCCTACATTGGGGGAAGAGAAAGATGAAAATAGGGAATTTATTCATTATAATAACATAAACTTATAAGAAATGCCATGAATTAATATCCTATCCTTTCTTCTTACCAATAGAAACTTTAATAACTGGAAATTCATCTTTTTCTTTCTTCTCGCAAGTATAGCTCCCCTCTCTATTAACACAGCTCTCATCTTCATCACACTCGTGAGTCAAATTCTTACATTCATCAACATCTGCAGATAATTAAGAAACATACATATAAGCATACATAACAAACAAGTTTAGCCACATATATAGCAAGCGGTAAATTGCGATTTACATGATATGACTCTGTATTTTTTGACAATTTTATTTTGATCAAATGGTAGGTGCTGCAGATCATTAAGAAACATACATAGCATACATAACAAACAAGTTTAGCCACATATATGGCAAGCTGTAAATTGAGATGTACAGGATACGACTGCATTTTTTACTATTTTATTTTGATCAAATGGTAGGTGTTTTGATTTGAACTGTGATTTAAAATGAGTGAATAGGGAACTTTAAACACTAAATCACATGGTGTTGTAGAGAAGATTAACATTGAGCCTGTGCAAGGATAAGTTAAACCTTGTCTTTAACTTACAAGTGCGTTGTTGTCCCACCCCATCTTTTTTTTTTTTTTTTTAATTTAAAAAAAATATATATTTTTTACCAAAATCACTAAGAAAAATAGAATTGAGATCTTCCTAAATTTCTTAGCGTTCATGAAAATACCTTGGCAACCATTAGGAAGGTATGGATTTCCATAATATCCGGGTTTGCATCTGCAATTGTATGACCTGTTAATAAGATAATGACTCTCACTGTTCTTCCCACAGGGGCAGAAGGGTTGCTTCTGACCATGCATGCAAGTATCATTATCTATTGCCCATTCAAGCACCAAAGGTACCATGTGGTCACTAAAATTATTGAGATATTGTCGGGAGAATTTGAACGTTTTATCTTCGGCAAGAAAAGCATAGCTACAGTTGTTGAAATCATTTATTCTTGTATGGTTGTTGAAGCTACTTACTTGAACTGAAATATTTTTGAGTCCTTTTGGTATTTCAATCTGGCAACATCCGATTCCAGAGCATGACCCATCATTTGGCACAGCATCAATGCTTTGACATGTAGAGAAGCATCCCATGGAGTTATTTTGATGATCAAAAAGATGTCCATAGGAGTCACAACCAATGACAGCAAACTTGTTTTTGGTGCTGGAAATGGTAAACATAGGCACCTTGAGCCAGGGCCTGTTGTTGGATATTAGCTTACCAGACTCATTATAACATATTCGTGCAACATACATCATGACGTTGATCTCATGACCTTCAATTGATATGTTCTTGAGGAAGAGATTTTCATCCAATATCGGGGTAGGAACAAGTGTTTTTGATTTATTGCACTTGACATGGAATTTTGTATCGAGGTAACAACCTTCAGTCATGCCAAATGGATATGGAATGTCTACATCTCCACACTTGGTTTCACAACCAGGAAGGCCAAGTTGATCAGCTGCTGTTGTTGTTGCTGGTACGATCATCTCTGTGACTGCCAGTATAATGAGTTGCACATGCACAACAACTCCAACAAATCCCATTTTAGTTAGTGTCTTCAAAGGACAAGTAATATGTTTTTCTTACAAGAGGAGTTTCTTAATTGATCTTGATCCTTTTTAAAGGCCCGAAGCAAGACGGGATCAAAGTAGCAAACGATCAAGTATATGGCAAGAAATTAAGAAAATTACTTAAAGGGTCATGACATTGTTTGAATTTATAGAAAATTTAGAAAAATTAGCGTCAATATCCAGATTAGTCTAAGTTTGATCTGGCTTTTGCATTAGAAAAGTAATTTATAGTAGGGAACTCATATGTTAAAACAAAAGGGAAAGACCGATGATAGGTTACAAAGTCAAATTAGAAACCGAGTACATTTTTACTTCCTATTGCCAGCAATACTAGACAAATCAAATTCTAGATGTCAGAACAGATTTAGAAAATTATAGGGAAAAAGTTAAAAATATTGTCTGCCCTGTGACTATTCTCTTGTATATCTCAACCACCACCAAGAGTTGAAAGGTACACAAGTTTTCTTAAAACAATGAAGTGACATACTGTAAAATTAACGGATTTACAATAGTCATGACACAAAAGCAAATACTTAACAGAGACCAAGTTAGATTTTACTGCATATATAATTGAAGACTTGAAGTAGGCATGTCATGGGATAAAGAAAAGATAGATACGACGAGTTCATTATATTATATTTAGTGCTTGTCTTATTTAGAAGCACTCTAAATGAAAACATTTACCTCATATAGTTGACAGTACATTGTCAGCTGTTCCAATCGTTACAATGGAATTGGTGTTTAGAGAAACTTCCATCAATTCTAATAAGCCTTAGAGGTTCAGCTGAAATCTCCATGTCAAACCTTCGAGTTCAAAGAACTATTTTTATATAATGCTTGAAAGATTCTAAGGAAATTTTTATAACTCTCAACTATTGCAGATTTGACCCTTGTATTTGAATAAAGAGCATCGCAGGTCAAATATGAACCTGCAAGGAATTGATATAAGCCTGGCTTCCTCATTGCTTCGCTCTTAATCTCTAGTTTGATCTCTCCTTTTTCCAGATATGGTCCCACAGGAGTGAACATAAATTTATTAATCGCTTAAAAAACTACTTTATTTTTTATATTTTATATAACACACACGTATGTTATAATAATGGACAGGATTTGAACCCACATCTTCAACATGTTCTTATTTTTTGTGTTTCCATATGGTTCATTTATACTAGTTCCCTCTGTTATTTAGTGTGTCACAAAACACAATTTAAAAGAATGACAATTTAGTAAATTTAACTTTATGTAATATAATTTTGGTCTTTGTAATTTGGCTAAATTAAAAGCCTACAAAATCATATATATATTACGTAGAGTGTTCTTGCCGTGTGTGAGAATATTTGCAGCCACCTTCTTTTTCACTTTGTTGAATCGAATAACAGAGATAAGGAGAGAAATCATCAGCCACTTTTTGTAGTGAAGCCAAAGTCACTATTCTCATCATCATCATTATTCGTATGAGAGAAAAATAAAATGCCCACATTTGATTAATCTATCAGCGACCAAACTTTACACTTTATTTGTTACTATTATTGAAGCCTTGTGAAGAAACATGATTGTTTCATCTCAGACTTGTCCTTCTTTTGTGCGGTAACATTAGTAAGATTGTATTAATTATTCTTCCTATTTTAGTTATTTTTTTGCACAGTGACATACTGTAGGTGTATTCGGGTTTTGATTTTTTGTACGGTTTTTGAGCATTAAGTAAATTTTTTCTCGGTGTGTTGTCGTCGTTGGAATAACTTTTCATACTAAAAAATTGAACGACTTAAATCTTTATGTGTCATTTATTTTTTTAATTGATTATTATTTTTCATTACTTATAATTAATTATTGATGAAACTAAATTAGACCAAAATTTTGCTTTTGCTAGCTTCAATTTATAACAAATTGGTATTAAAATTTTGGTTGTTTAATTATGAATTATTCTATTATTTATTAGAATTGGTCAAATTTACTCTTTTGAATTGATTTTTAATTTTTAATTATTAAACTAGTTTTATATTTTTTTTGAATTGTGATGCTGTTAATTTAACTTTTAATTTTTTATTCTTATTTAATGCATGTCTTGTTTAGAAGCATTTTGGGAAATTATCAAAAATAGCACCCTCTAAAAATTATAATAACAAAACTAGCACCTCCTTGTGTTCAATTAGAATTGAACATTTAATATTGAACGTTCAATATTCAATTTAAACGTAAAATATTGAACGTTCAATATTAAATAGGTCTAATTATCGTCATTCAATTCTAATTGAACGGATAATATTGAACGTTCAATATTGAACGAGTCCAAATTATCGTCGTTCAATTTTAATTGAACACAGGGGTGCTAGTTTTGTTATTATAATTTTTGGGGTGTTAGTTTTGTTATTTTCCCAAGCATTTTAAATGAAAACATTTACATCATACAGTTGACAGTGATATCATTGTCAGCTGTTCCAATCGTTACAATGGCATTGGTGTCGAGAAACTTCCATTACTTTATCAATTCTAATAAGACTCAGATGTTCAGGTGAAATCTCCAAGTCACACCTTTGAGTTCAAAGAACTACTTTAATAAAATGCTTGAAAGATTCTAAGGAAATTTTTATACCTCTCAGCAATTGCAAATTTGACACTTGTTTTTGAATGAAGAGCAGCTGAGCAGGTCAAATTTGAACCTGCAGGGAATTGATATAGGCTTGGCTTCCTCATTGTTTCTCTCTTTATCGCTGGTTTGATCTCTTATCTTTTTACAGATACGGTCTCATAGGTATGGCAATTGGCTGGTTTGAGCTGATTTGAATTAGCTCGATTTAAATTTGTTCAATTTTAGCTTAAATTAAATTTAATTTGACTTAATAAAAGTGAACTCGAACTCAAATCAAATACAAACGAGCTAACTTAAATTAGCCCAAATTGCTAAAATTTAAACCAAATACAAACGAGCTAGCGTAAAGTAGTCTGAATTGTTAATAAATTATTTATACATACAGGAGGACTAATTTTTTTTTATACAAAATAAATAATTAGTAGAAGTTATAATAAATTATACTCAATTCAATACTAAATTTTTTTTCATGTCATGTTATAATAGAGATATAGAGTTAACACATTATAATTAACTTATAACGAAAATTAAACAAAAATATAACAAGTTAATAAATATTAGCATCATTCATGAATAAAATAAATTTATTAACTAAAAAATCTAATCAAATAAAAAGCTCAATCAAATATATTAAGATTTATAGACATTAAAACTAAAATAAACATATGAAAAATGTAAAAAGTAAAATATGATTTATAATTTTAAGTTTGAGACTATTTTTAAAAATATATGTTTATAAACAATATAATAATGACTAATAATAATAAAAATAATAAAATTTTTATATAAAAAAATTTCAAATAAATTCTAAAAGATTATTAAAATAAAATATCAAATAATATAATATTAGATAAAATTAAAATTTGGATTGAAATAAAATATAATAAACATAGACTTAAAAAACTTTAATATGAAGCTTATCATATACTTATTTTTTCAATTTTATTTTTATAATGTTGAGTTTAAAAATATTTAAATATTATTTTGATTGTTATATTTAAGAAAAAAATTTTGTAGTATATTACTCTAATTTTATTTTTGTTACTAATAGTTATCAAATATATGAAAAATATATATATATATATATAATTTAACCACTTTATTTACAATTCATGTCATTTTTATTCGCGTATTTGTTAAATACTGTTAATATATACTAAAATATATACATAAAAATTAGACACAATATACTACTATAAATGAAATATTTATTTAATACTAAAAATATACACGTAATTAATTTCTTGTAAAAAAGTTGGCCGGGATTGAAGCCCCCTAGCTCCCACATAGATCCACCTCAATATACGTATTGTTAGACACAGATATTTATTGAAAAATAAAGAGTTCAAGTAACTAAATTGTCATATAAGAATACGACTTTGACTTTACATAATATATTATTCTTAGGACAATGAACTAGTAGAAAAGAAAATAGCACAATACAAGTTGATAGATTTAAGTTTTACTGCAAAAACTAATGCCTAATACCTAATAGGTTTAAAGATAAAAATGATGAGTATATTTTTTTTTGTTTAAAGAGTGGGGTAAATTGTCAAGACCCGCCCCAGTTCAACACTAGAGCATGTGACGTGTCTTGAGGGAACATAATATCTAACATTCTGAATCGTCATTCGTTTAACTTGAAAATTTTGTGTAAGAAATTTACAAAAATTTGGGCAGAGTTTTTCCTAATTATTGAACTATCTTTCCGGCAATAAATTGACTTCATTTCTAAAATATAGAATTCCACAATCCAGCAAACTTCACATAATTTTACATATCCAGAAAAGGGCTCATGGCCAAACATAACTATACACTGTCAGATAGATACTATTCACCATATAAGACTTTTGATCACTAATCCAAAACATAATAGCCAAAATATACTAAACAAACTGGAAAGGAGATGAAAACAACCTAGACTGCACAACAATAGATGGAACCTAAGCCTCCGGACTCACGAGATGTGGTCTCAAAACCTGTTATCTAAGGGAGGAAAGTAAATATAAAAGGGTGAGCTTGAAAGCTCAGTAAGTGAATAAGTTTTATAAAATAATATAGTACTCATGTAAACTATGTATGAATTGTTTATGAATTATCATGAAATACATGTTGATAATAATAATCTGCATATAGTCTTTATGATAAAATAATGTTCTCATAAATGCATAACTGAGTTTCATGAAATCATCGTAATTTTGTACCTGTAAAAGAAACTGTAAATGGCATGTTCATGATTTAAAACGAAATGACATTCTGATAAAAATATATGTACATGATTTTAGAATATGATGATGCTATGATTATTAGTATATAAATAAAATGCATAACCATGAGAGAAGCATATTTATTGCCAAGAGCACTCGGGGATCTGATCGCACAAGGAGGAGACATGTAGTACTAGCACTAGCTCTCAACTACAGGTGTGGGAAATTTATTTGCACAATAAGGAGACATTTTGTACTAGCACTAGCTCTCAACTATACGTGTGGGGAACTTGATATAGCTACTAAAATGGCTCAGTTGGCTCTGCTAATACATGAATCATGTGCGCACTGACTTAACTGAACGTTTCATCATACTGAACTTGTAACATGATACTGAACTTGTAATATTATACTGAGTTGGTAAACATCATAGTAAACTGAACTGGACCAAATTTGTTGGTCACGATGTCTTACCAAGTCACTGCATTATCTGAATGCTGAATATAGCCAACTATCATGAATACATGAGGGGAAGTACTTTGGCAACTGTAAAATATTTGTTGAACTTGCAAGCTTGTATAAAACTTAGTATAAGTAATAAAATTGATTCAATCATAGTTTGCTTGTAAATTTTCTTTTATTTACTTGACTGATTCTGTTAATAAAAATGAAATATATTTTCATGGTGTACAAGTTTTTGAAGTGCATTGAAATTAATATAATTGTTAACATGAATGCACTTTTTCATAAATATGCAGCTTGTACAAATTGAATTTACTTGAACATGAATGTTTTTCAAAAATAATGCTATCCCTGCTTTAGAAATAATTAGATATCCACTCACTGTACTATGTCATTGTTGGTTCTCTAAGTGTATTGTAGAATCTGCTTGCTCAACTCTTCCTAGATAATCATACTTGTATTAGAACAAGAATTGCAACATAGTTTGCTTACTTAAGTCAAACTAATAAAACACTTTAACATATCCAAAATAGGGGTTGTTAATAGTTAATTGTTGTTTTTAAGTAGTTTTAGGATACCCTTAACCTACCCTTTTATATTCACATATAACTTTTGGTAGAAATGTTTAAATTTATTTTTGTAAAAATATACACAAATTAGGTATTTCAATCTTAAAAATCAGATTTACACATTCAATTATCAAATGAAAACCCCTTTCAAGTCCTTAGAAAACCAATTACTTCAAAACTGATTTTTCAGCACAATTGGAGCAAAACATACCTTTAGTTAAATAACTATTAATTTGTCTAGAAAACTCGGAATAGTACACCGTAAAATTCATATTAAACTATACATCTTAGGCTTTAAAAAAACATATAATTCATCCCATTCCAATCAGTAAAGCTATTTCAAATTACATAAATCTGATTGATTTTTCAAACAGTTTTTCCAGCACCCCTTTCACTTGACATATCCTTGATTAAACAGCCATAACTTTGTCTAGAAATATCGAAATAACAAACCGTAAAATGTTTCAAACAATAGAAATGTCAAGCTTTAAAACAGGATATAATTTTCATATAATTTTCTCAAATACAAACTATATAACGATTTCAAATACCAAAAAAATATCAAGAGCTCTTGCAGTTTGTGTTTCATAAAACAACCTTTATTTAAATATAAGTTTGACTAAAATTTTAGTTCGTATAAGGAATGCGGTGTTACATAAATATAAATGTTAAAAGCATTAACCTAAAGACTGTAACAAAATAATGTAATAAAATGAATAAATTATAACAATTTATTTCCTATAAGTTTATTTTTCAAAGAAAAGAAGAAGGAAAATAACTAATATAATAAAAGAGAGAGATTATTTTAATTTTAGCATAATATTTTCGCGTCTTTTATCTTTTTATTTAAAATTCAATTTTATTTTATTTTATTTCATTTCGGCCTAATCCTAACCCCAACTCATTTCAATTTTTTTTTAGGTTATTTGAGCCGACAAGAAATTGACCCAAATTTAATTCCATTAATCGAGCTACGACACAAATTGCAACCCCAAAATTTGTAAAAGGTAAATTTATTAATTGCTTAAAAAACTCCTTTTTATATTTTTTTTATATAACATACTCACACACATTATAATATAATACACGGGATTTGAACCAGCATCCTGAATGTGTGCTCATTTTTTGTATTGCCATATAGTCGATGCATACTAGTTCCTCATCAATCAAGTAAACAAGATTTTTTTCCAGCAAAAACCAACAGTATAGACCCGTTTCTTCATTGTTCGTCTTTCTTAAGCCGCTGTTGTTCCCTTCATCACTGTTGCGTGTTGTCCCAAAATTCTTTTCAAATTAATCTATCAATGTGCTTATAATTGACTAAGGCTCAAACAGGTTAATTAACCCTATCACCGAATACTATATATACGAGTTTATGAAGTAATTATCAGAGGCAACATTGAAAAGGGGAAGTAATTGGCTGATAGTGGTCAACCAATGGCAGTATGTATTAGGGAAGATCAATTTACACCAGGAGAGAGCATTGTTGACTTGTACGTGGGTAATTGGCAGCAATTCTTTTTCTTGATCCTGTTAAGTGAAGATCCATATATTTCGCAAACAGATTTTGCTCGTTCCTCTCTCAGTTTTGGTAACATATTATTTGGTCTATTTGTATTTTTTATATTGCTAAACTAGCAAAAAACAGATTTATATATTTTATTACTTTTGAGAGAGTGTGATTTTGGGTGTAATTGAATTTTTGGATATCGAATGATTTGATTAATTAATTATTAGCAAATTTGATTATATTCTTTTTTGATTAATTAATTATTAGCAAATTTTTTTGATAACATGATTAATTAATAATTTTTTTTGTGTGATTTATGTTGATTATTTTTATTATTTTTGTTGGGGCTTGTTACTATTATTTTTTTTCACTTTCGCATTACTATTTGATTTTGAGCATAACAATCACCAAGTCAAGGTTGAAGCCTTTGTTGGATCCTTAATCCAACAAGACACTTACATGTGAATAATTATGTATTGTGGGTTGTCATCAAGCCCATTTTAAAAGTGATATGATAAAATTTAGGTAATTTAAATTTTAATGTATCTAACAGATGGCAAACTTTTAATGTATAGACATATAAGAATAATTTCTAGCTATTTTAATGATAGCCTAACATAAAAATATAGTTATTATTTATATATATAGTCGTTATGGTGCTTAGGTCATACGTTAAGTTCTAATCTATCTGATATCTCATCTTCAAAAAGACACCAGATAAAAAAGTAGAGGGTTATCTTAGGAAAATGTATAGATTTAAAAGACAAACCACTCTACTATAAAAATAATCAATTGTTATGAATTCATGTACGATTCGCATATTTGTCTTTAACTCTTTATGATCTGACATAAATGTTCCTAAATCTGTTATTAGTGATGGTTTTCACCAAAATATTATTTATCTGACAAGTTACATCATAGTATTTTCATGTTAAAATATTGATAATCAAATTTATTTTGACCGTTGATTATTTTGGAGTTTTTGAATTTAATAAATTTGCACTAAAATATTATTTATCTAACAAGTTATATCGAAATCTTTTCATGTTAAATTATTGATAATAGAATTTATTTTGACCGTTGATTATTTTAGAGTTTTTGAATTTAATAAATTTGATTTAAGTATTATTAGATTTGAAAATAATTGTTATTGTTTTTCAAAATTTAGATTCAATATAAGTTTGAAATTGTAATGAACTGAATTCAGTTTATAAAAAAGAAGAAGAAATTACATACTATGTCGGTATCGACATATCTTACCTTTGTTGCAAACTAGACAGGAGCATGTAAGAGCCAATTTTAACAATTTCTTTGATTGTAAGCCTTTGTCTTGCTTTAAAGTACTATGCGGATTATGTTGGCTTTCAGGATGTAATTCCTTTCCTCATCATAATTGAGTTTCAAATAGTCCTTCGGCTTTATCTATGCTTTGTTTCAGCTGTGGATTTTTTTTTTCTGGCGGCGATCTCTTTATTTCTTTTTATTTATTTATTTATTTTTGGGATAAATTCTTGTACAATTTTTTTATGTCCATAAAAAAAATAAAAAATAAAAAATTGGACTTGAGAGGATTTTAGGCCTAAATTTTGAGTCAATAAGTCAAATATATGGATATGGGTTCTATACATGACCCAATCAGTTTTTACATGACTAGTTTTGAAGTTGATCAAAGTTGATTTTGACTGAAAAAAATAATATTTATAATTTTTTTTAAAGATATTTCAAATTCAAATATTAAGCTATTTGTATATATTTTGAGATGAATTAATTTAAGCAACATATTGTCAAAGTGACATCTTTCATGTAAATTAAATTTATTTTAGAATATAAGCAGTTGTGTGTATATAATTTATGTGAATATTAATTGGCTCAGAGGAAGGTTGATATTTGACAGAATTGAATAAACACCTGTGATAATAAACACGTGATAATTATTTGTTTTTACATGTGAACCATAAATCGACTCAAAGGAAGACTTATTATTCGACATGTTCTTATTGACACTGTTTGATTACTACACCAAGATATCAATTACAAGTTAATATTTTGTCTAAAAATAAAATATTAAAGGAGTACCCTATATTAGATGGGGTTCACCTTGTTTGAATTTGTTATTTTTTTTATTATAAGACTTATTTGGTTTATTTGTTGTTTTATGAATTCAACTATGAATAATGTTGCTAATATTACTGCCAACATCAGCTTTATTCCTATGCTGAATGGCATTAACTACAAGTCATGACAAGATAATTTCTTAGTAGTTCTCGGAGTCATGGATCTCGACATTGCGTTAAAAGTTGATTATCCTCCGTCTTTGAAGGATAAAAATATTTTTGATGAAAAGAAGAAAAATGAAAGGTAGGAGAGATTAAATCGCATGTGTATGATGACTATGAAGAAGGCTATTTTAGAAGCATATAAGGGTACAATATCTGAAAAGATCACTATAGTTAAGGAGTTCCTTGCAAACATTAAAAAGTGGTTTGTTTAGAATGAAAAGGTTGAAATGGGTACACTCTTGACAAGTCTAATTTCAATGAGTATAATGGCAAAGGCAATATTAGGAGTACATCATGAAGATGCCTCAGGTTGTTTCAAAGTTGAAAGCATTTAAGTTAGAATTCTCTAAGGACTTGCTAGTGTATCTAGTTTTGATATTCTTACCGACATAGTTTACCAAGTTTAAAGTGTGCTACAACTGTCAGAAAGAGACGTGTCTCTGAATGAGCTCATCTCATACTGTGTTTAGGAAGAGGAAGATTAAAGCAAGATAAGGTAGAGAGTGCTCACCTAGCCTCAACCTCTAAGAACAAGGAAAAGTTAAAGAAAAGGAAGAAGGATAAAGAACCAATAGATGCGATACTTTAAAAGAAACTGACTGAATTGGGGTACTAGTTGTTTCTTCTATGGAACTTAAGGGTATAAGAAGAAGCAATTTACCAAATATCAAGCATGGCGTGCTAAAAAAGATATGCTTCTTAATTTGGCTTGTTTTGAGGTTAATTTAACTTCTGCATGTAGACACATGTGGTGGATAGATTATGAGGTAACAACTTATATCAGTGTATCTACGTAGAGTTGCCGAGAGCCAAGTGATGGTGAAAGATACATCTATCTGGGCAATCGCACACAAGGTATAAAAGAAAATTAACCAATGAGAATTTGGTTGCGTTATGACACAAATGATTAATTCATATATCCAAATGAAGGATAGAACAACTTGTGTCAGATAAAATTCTAGACATCTTAGATTTTACAAATTTTGATGTTTGTGTTAACTGTATAAAGGCAAAACAAATAATAAAAAGAGATTTGAAGCCAACAAGATTTTATAAGTCTTTAAACTTATACACACGGATATTTGTGGGTCATTCACTACTATCGCTTGAAATGATCAACAATATTTTATGACGTTCATAGACAATTTTTCTAGGTACGGGTATATATTTCTCATTCATGAAAAGTCACAATCACTAGATGTGTTTAAAAGTTATAAAGCTGAAGTTGAGAACCAACTCAATAAAAGAATCAAACGCATCGGATCTAACCGTGATGGTGAATACTATGATAGATATAACGATTCAGATGAACAACATCCAAGACTATTTGCTAAGTTCCTAGATGAATACGGTATCGTCTCATAATGCACTATGACGGGTTCGCCCACTATTAATGGTGTTGTTGAAAGACAAAACATGACGCTTAAGGACATGTTAAGAAGAATGATTTGTCATACTACCTTACTAGAATCTCTTTGGGGAGAAGTGCTTAATACTGTAACATATATCCTTAACAGGATTCTAACTAAAATGACAGTCAAAATTCCTTATGAGCTTTGGATGGGTAGGAAGCATATTTTAAAGCACTTGCATATTTAGGAATGTCCAGCAAAGACAAAGCCTTATAGGCATAATGACAAGAAATTGGACTCAAAGACGATGAGTTGATATTATATTGGATACTTTAAAAGATCTAGGGGTATAAGATTTATGATCTTACATATAAGTTGATTTTCAAGTTGAAAAATGCTCGATTCTTTGACAATGTTGAGTATGCAGGGGGAGATATAGTTAAAGGCTTTGTCTTTAAAAAGGAATACAATGATATTTCCACAGGTGCTGTTGACATTGATTAGGATGTTATTGTTGACTTTGTTCAAGAAACAACATATTAAGACAATGTCGAAGAACCACCCATTTAAGAAATTACTCCAAAAGAACAAGCTCTATAACCTCAGGAACCTATACCATTAAAGAAATCCACTAGAGAGAAGTGTTGTGTTAGATGACTGCATTGTATTTTTCCAAGAACATGTGATTGAATTGGAGTGATCATTACAACAATAATTTGATTTAGGGACGGTTACAAATTGTAAAAATACGGCCAATCGTCCCTAAATGAGTGTTTTTGGGACTGTTGTTTGAAAAATTTCCTTAAATTTTTTTCCAAAAAAGTGTTACCTTTTGGGACGGTTAATAACTATCCATAAAATTTCTTTATAGTACCCCCACACGCGATAGTCTCCACGATCTGTCAAAAAAATCCTAACAGCCCACTTGCGCCACAAGAGTGCCATTCGGTGTTCCACCGCCCAAAACGTCCTACAGCTACCGTTGCCTCCTCTCTTCTCTATCGACCTTCACCCAAACAGCTTGCAGCCCTGCCGTAGAAATCCCGCATGCCATCTCCATTTCTTTAGGCCTGATCCGCTCTTTAATGCAGCCCCTCCAATGCCTCTTGCAGCGGCGGTGCCCAGCCTCTCCCTCACCGGTTCCCAGCCAACCTCTAGCACCTCTCCTTGCGTTGCAGCCGCCGTCCATCCCCTCTTTCAGCCACACGCTACATTCCAAGCCTCTGTTCTACCCTCACACGGCATACCCATCTCCTATCCTCATATCCAACAACAAATCGTCTGCGTAACAGGTAATACTTACATAAGTAATCTTCCAAGACATAGTTCCAATACAAGTAATGCTCATCCTCGGCCTTTTAAAACCTTGCTATTTCTAGACCACAATATAGGCAATGTTCCCTTGAGTTCCAATACAATATAGGCAATGGTTTTTTCTCCCAGTACCTTGCTATTCTTGATGAAATCAGGAGTTCTTAATTTTTAACGAAATTTTCAAATTTAAAATTGTATTATTAATATTATTAGAAAACATTTGAATTTTGTAACAATTATTGGTGTGGTTCAGATAATAGAGATGATTTAGAGAGACCAGATTTAGAGAAGTTCAATAGAATCTTCAGCAAAGTGGAGAAGTTACACAGGAAAGGTACCTTTAATTCAAAATTTTAATTTATACGATTTTTTTTCTCTTATTTACATGTATCTGGAGTATCTAATATTGAGAATTTATTGGGACTGTTACTTGTTTTGGTTTTGGGAAGTGACTAGAAATAAAGAGTTTATGTAATGTCATGAGAATTTTTTTATTTTAGTTTCAAAGCCAAGGGAACAAGTTGCAAATGCAGATGCATTATTGTACATACTAACACCTTGGTGAACTTTGTTAAATATCATTCCAATGAAGGCATTACCCCATCAGATTTTGTTTCTCGTTTAATTAGAGATTTTGGTCAATCCAATGGAGGGATTGCCAGTAATGATAATGCCAAGAATTTAGTTTGCTCGAAAGATGCCGGGCTTGATGTTTCACCCATATTCAGAAAAGCTCATGGACGCTGCACCATGTAAGTTTTTGTGGTCATACTTTTCAATACTTAGCTTATCTTACCGATTTGCTGCCCTTTCCTTGGATTTTGCTAATTACTTGACTGCTTGGTTTCCCCCCTCTAGGCTTGGACCTATAAATAATGAGTTAAAGCAACAGAAAGCAACAGAAGACTGCAATTCATAGAAGACATGAAAACCAACTGTAACCACATGACCCGAAGAGGTAAAATTTGTTCTCTATTTCAGCTCTAGCTTCCCTTGAGATTTCTAGGCTTTTTAGTCTATGTATGTCAATATTGTTATCCAAGCAATTGAAATAAAAGAAGACTGACTAAAATGTGCAACTTGAAGTACACAAGTGCTTACGGGACATAACTCTTAAGTTTGCAGCATATATTAAATTGTATGTGTTGGTGGATTATGTTCATGAGTTGGTGATTGATATAGTTAATCCCTACTCCCTTGAAGTTTGGTATGTTACTTAAATTTAGGCATTTATGGTAAAACTTTCAATGAACTTGACATTGCTATTTTGAAATTATACCACAACAAATGTTCACAGTGCAAATTACTTGCTACATATAATATTTCATGAATGACCTATGTAGCCTTTATTGTCAAACTTTAAAGTTTGTTTTTCTTTAGAACTTTCAAAAATATGCACTTATAGGACTTTGGTGAGCTTGCATTAGCCTGATGACACCCAATTAGAAGAGAAATTATGGGAATCATGAATAATCTCCAAATGTCTGGTTTCACTGAAGGTTTATTAATAACAAGAAGAAAAATCAAAGGTTCTAATGGAGAAGATATCGTGCAGAAACTTTAAAAGCTTCAAATTGTGATATAATTTTATATGGAAATATTGTATAACAAACTTATATATATATAATTATCATATCTTAGATTAGAACCACTAAAGGGTTCATGGGAATTACCATAGGAATTATGTGTATTTTGATATATATACGTGTAGAGATTTTGATGTTTATTGTTCATATAATAACATTATGTAATTGCTTTCTAAGAACATTATATATTTATTTATATAATTTGTAGGTAGTTTTAACATTATGCAATTGCGAATTTTAAAATTTTACACGTAGTTTTAATGATAAAAATAGTATATTGAAATTTAAAAAAAAAAAACAAAAATATTTAGGGACGGTTATTAACCGTCCTTAAAAGTAGAAGTTTAACCGTTCAAAAGACTTTTAGGAACGATTGTTTTGGTTTTAAGGACGGTTATATTTTACTTTTAGGGACGGTTAAGGGGTCACTTTTTTGGATGTCCATAAACGGGACAGTTACGACCCAAAATACAACCCTTCCTAAAACCATTTTTTTTACTAGTGGATGGAAGAAAATTCGATCAACTTCTATCAAGCCATGTAAAATTTTAACTCTTGAAAGTTGATTGATGATATGAGTGAGAAAATTAAGTCCATGAATAACAATAACATGTGAGATCTTGTCCTATTCCCAGAAAGAGCGAAACTTATTAGTTGCAAATGAATATTTAAGATTAAGAGAAATTTGAAAGATAATGTACAAAGCTATAAGGTTTGTCTTGTTACAAAAGGCTCTATACTGAAAGAGGCATCACTATATGGGCTTTACACATATATGCTATTAGCTAGGAGTAAAATAGCATAGATGGACATATGGTAGACTTTTTGGTCTTCTATATGTATATGGACACAAATTTGATCGGATCAATAGTTAAAAGACTAGTTGATATGGGTTTAGTATTTAGTGGTTTCTTTATTAATAAAAGATACAATTTTAGACATATATTATTAAATTAATATACTATTAATCATTCTTTATAAAAAAAGTATAACAGTTGTCCAATTTTTAAAAAAAATATTATTTATAGAAGGATAATTTTATTTTTATAAAAACATTTAAATGGAAGAAATTATAATATACTAGTTTGATAATATGAATTTAAATAAGTACCTTTTTATTTAATAAGAGTACAACTAAAATACCAAAAATAATTGCTATGTTTTATGTTTATAATTTTTATTTCACTATTTGAAAGCACATCTTAATGTCCTACCAATGCACAAGGAACATGAGAAAGTTTAAAAAATGAAAACATTTAAGTATGCATAAGTTGCCGAGAGCCAAGTGATGGTGAAAGATACATCTATCTAGGCAATCGCACACAAGGTATAAAAGAAAATTAACCAATGAGAATTTGGTTGTGTTATTACACAAACAATTAATTCATATATCCAAATGAAGGATAGAACAACTTGTGTCAGATGAAATTCTAGACCCCTTAGATTTTATAAATTTTGATGTTTGTGTTAACTGTATAAAGGGAAAACAAATAATAAAAGGAGATTTGAAGCCAAGAGGATTTTAGAAGTCTTAGAACTTATACACACAGATATTTGTGGGTCATTTACTACTGTCGCTTGAAATGATCAACAATATTTTATGACATTCATAGACAATTTTTTTAGGGACGGCTATATATTTCTCATTCATGAAAAGTCACAATCACTATATATGTTCAAAAGTTATAAAGCTGAAGTTTAGAACCAGCTCAACAAAAGAATCAAACGCATCAAATCTGACCGTGATGATGACTACTGTGATAGATATAACGATTCAAATGAACAACACCCAGGACTGTTTGCTAAGTTCCTAGATGAATATGATATCGTCTCATAATGCATTATGACGAGTTCGCCCACTATTAATGGTGTTGTTGAAAGACAAAACATGATGCTTAAGGACATGGTGAGAAGAATGATTTGTCATACTACCTTACTAGAATCGCTCTAGGAAGAAGCGCTTAATACTGCAACATATATCCGTAACAGGATTCTAACTAAAATGAAAGCCAAAATTCCTTATGAACTTTGGATGGGCAAGAAGCATATTTTAAAGCACTTGCATATTTAAGAATGTCCAGCAGAGACAAAGTCTTATAGGCCTAATGAAAAGAAATTGGACTCAAAGACGATGAGTTGCTATTTTATTGGATACTTTGAAAGATTTAGGGGGTATAAGTTTTATGATCTTACGTATACAGCGATTTTCAAGTTTGGAAATGCTTGATTCTTTGAGAATTTGAGTATGTGGAGGGAGATATAGTTGGGGGCTTTGTCTTTAAAGAGGAATATGATGAGTGCTCGAAAAGCACTAATATTTCGTGATTAATTATGCTTGATTGATTGATATATAGATTTATTATGACTATTATTTCGATTATTTTCATAAATCTATCCATTCGGAGTCACGGGTATATTTTAGTGCATTTCAGGTGTTTTTAGCGTCAAATGATTCAAATGATGAAAACACGCGAAGACGGAACACCTACGGCGCTCGGATCACGAGTTACGGACTAATCAAGATGAATATGTAAGCCTTACATATAGTGCCATCACATATGTAAGGGGGGACGTGAAAAGAAGGAAAGCATTGCGCGCCGCGGCGAGAGAATTGCATGCCGCGGCGTGAGGCTCTCGGGTTTGATCCTGAAAACATAGAAGCATTGCGCGCCGCGGCGAGGGAATTGTATGCCGCGGCGGGGAGCTCTCGGGTTTTTGCATATTTTCCAAATTTTGTGTTGCGCCGCGGCGGGGAAAATGCATGCCGCGGCGCGCCTATTCCTATTGCACATAGGATTTGCAGAATCCCTTACATCTATAAATACCCCCCTTAGACCCCCCTTACAACAAAACTCGAAATAACTTAACCAATTCATACACAACTCTTCCTCTTCTAAATTTTGCGACCCAAACACGACATTCAATCAGTTTTGAGAGCGTTGCCACACTATAACGAAGCGAGAGACAATATTCTAAGGATTCAAGGAAGCTAACGACAATCGAAGATAAAGCTTACGGAGAAGTACGTCAACCAATCCATAAGCGGTATTTAGATTTAGGTTTTCCTTGTTGTTATAGAATTAATTCATCTTCTTTATTTGTTAAAGTGTATGATCATATTTTATTTGTCTATGAATAATAATATGAACATGTCTGGCTAATTTAATTATGGATGTTTAGTTTGTGTTGCCATGTTTGCTAGAATTGTGTATGGTGTATCTTTTTGACTTATGAATAAAATACTTTTTGATTAAGAGCATGTTTAAATGTTTGATTATGAATAATCATGGGCCCATTTGATGTTCGTAGTTAGATTGAAAAACCTAAGAATTTAGTTAGAGGAACGTCACCTTAACTCTATTCCGAAACACTTAATCAAAGATTCAAGTTAGTGACTTAGTCATAGCATTAATTTGATTGGCATGTTTTCCTTGCGCATAATTTGATTGCTATTTAATTTACCCCCGCCAAAGGCAGTTAATTAGTTAATCAACAAAGAGACCTACCCCCGCCAAAAGGAGTTTCGTAATTAAAAGGAAAGCCGGTAGTTTTGTTCTTATAGGACGTTAATGTTATATCACCATACCTTTTCGATGCAAGCATGGCCAACCAAGCTAAACGTCCATACATCCTCTATTGATATTTGATTTAATTGAATTGATTGTTTGATTGCGATATTGTTTTAGTTTAATTGTCGTATGATTGTTCTCGTTACCGAAATCAACCAACCTTTTTACAGTTTTATTAGCGTTAGGATTCTAGTTACTTAGAGTTTTAGTTTCACTAGAACTCTATTTAATTAGAGCTTTATTTTCATTAGAACTCTATTTAGATTTAAAAGTTAGTTATTTAGAACCATTGCAATTCCTTGAGAGACCGACCTTGGAAGTTGCTTGTCACTTTACTACGAGTGATTCGTACACTTGCGAGTACACATTTTAACACATCAAGTTTTTGGCGCCGTTGCCGGGGAATTGGCGTTTTGAATAATTTTCTTTTTAACTTTTTAGAGTTTCTTAATTATTTTTATTTGTTTATTTATTTTATTTTTATTTGTTATATTTTATTTGTTTATTTATTTTATTTTTATTTTATTCAAAAAAAAAAATCAAAATTCAAAAAATTCAAAAAAAAAAAAAGTGCTTTTAATTGCTTAATCTGTGGTGCTTTGATTTCTCTGTTGTTTTTGTTAGTTTTGAAAGGTACCGTTCATAGACAACATCAACAAATTTTAAATTGCACCTAATTAGGCTGGATACTGAAATCCATGAGCCAATACAAGGCCTTTTGAAGAGCGGCATGATATGATAGACATGGAGGTATGTAGCATTTGTGGTTTATATGGGCATTATGCTAATGTTTGCACTTTTGCAGGTGATTACTATGCATCCACTAATTCAAACTTTGATTGTAATGAGGGATGTCACCCACCTTGGAATGATCCTTATTTTAGTACCTATAATCCTGAGTGGGAAAATCACCATAATTCTTCATGGCAAGCAAACTTTACCCCACCTTATGCCCAATACAACATGCAAAGTTCAAATTTTCAATCATATGACCCACCTTATGCCCAATACAACATGCAAAGCTCTAATTTTCAACCATATGACCCACCTTATGCACAATACCAAATGCAAAGCTCAAGTTTTCCTACATATCCATCTAGGGCCACCTTGGAAGAGAGTTTAAATTCTTTCATACAAGGAAGTAAAGTTTCTAATCAACCTAGGAAGCCAACCTTAGAAGAAACCTTGAATATTTTCATACAATCTACTAGTGAAAGGATGGAGTCTATAGAGGCATCAATAAACAGAATAGAAATGCAAGTTGGGCAATTAGCGGAACAAATTCAAAAACAAGAAGAGTTGCCCACTCAAATTGAGCAAGTGAAGGATGACATAATCCTTCAAAGTGGTAACAATTTTGAAAATTTTTATTTTCCTGAGACTTTTGATGATTTACCACTTTGTGTAGAAAATACAGGTAGGGAGCAAGCAATTCTCAAAGAATGTCAAGCCGAAGAATATCAAATTCTACAAACTTCTATGGAGAACAAGGAGGAATTATCTTCACCTCCCATGCCACACAAGGCACTTAAGACATGCACATACCCAAATTCTTTTCCATACCATTTTCACGAAAAAGTGTGTGCTGTGCTTCTTAGGAAACAATTACCGAGATGGAAGGACAAGCTTAATGACATACTAGCTCGAAAAATTAATATCATACACTTCAAAGTCTTTGATGATGGTGGATAGAAACGAGAGAAGCCACGTCTTGCTAAGACATTAAATTAAGCCCTTAATGGGAGGCACCCATTCGGTATCGTATCTCTTTCGTTGTTTTTATTTCTTTTATTTCTTTTATCGTATTTTTATTTTATTTTATTTTGGATTGTTTAACTTTGTTTGATGTTTTTGTGTCTTCAATTGCCTTAGTTATAATTAAAAATTGGGTTTGAATGTGAATTGTGTGCATACACTTTGAGGTTCAATATATGTTCATATACATACATTCTTCATGAGAGAAGCGAGGAACAGTGAACCGGAGCATAGCGAGTAACGACACAATTTCATACGAAAGAGGGGTAACTTCTTACACTTTTTCTTAATTTCTTTTGTTCTTCTTTTTACATTGAGGACAATGCAGAAAATAGGTTGGGGGTGGGAAGAATATTCCATGAGCATGAAATATGACCAATTTTAAATTTTTAACTTTGTCACTTGAATTGTTTTTAGTTAGTGTCGTGTCTACTTGATTCAATCCGAAAATCTATGATATTAACATGATTGTAATGACGGTGACATATGAGAGATGTTAGATTTTTACCTAAGCAACGAAGCACATAAATGTTGGATTCATCTAATTTGAGAATTTTGTGGTACATGTGGTAGTTTGCATGGTTAGTTTAACTATTCTGATTTGTGGAATGTATGCATGTTCATGATATGTTTTAAGTCTCAACAATCTCTAGAACTCATTTGAAAACACGTTGAAGCGAAATAATAGAAACAAATGCCACCTAGGAAATGATTTAGGCCATCTTTGGACCGTTTGAACTTTTCATGCTTTCCCGAAATATTTTATCAATAGCACACCCTTGGACTCAACATTGACATACATTAGAACTACCCTTAGTGATAAGAGTACTTAGTGTAATATTTGATTTTCATGAGCAATTATGTTGTGTAAATGTAAATCTTGCTTTTCGATCAAAAAAAAAAATATTGATGATGATCGAAATAATAAGCAAGAATAAAGAAGAAAATCAAGCAAAAGATCCAAAGGACATTTGAAGTTAAGAGAGGATGAAAAGAACACTTGGTGGAAAAAGTTGAAAATATGCTTGTGAAATAAAAATACTCTTATCATATGAAAACATCATTTTTGTACTTTCATTATCACATACCTAGCCACAACTTTACAAGCTTAATGAAGTCCTATTGATTCTAGGTAGTTTAGTTTCTATATTAGTGGAGATGAGTTTGAAAAATTAGCATATGGAGTTTGTAAGTGCAAAAATTCACATTCATATTTTACTTGCACATTTATGAGATATTAAAATGTAATCTATGAATATCATGCATGACACAGTCAGATAGTATAACTAACGGGTTTGTGGTTTGATTGGTTGTTCAAAATTCGATTACCATGATGAGTTTGATGTTTGGACTGTTTTTGAGCTTAGGTGATATTTGACTATTTCGTGTGCCACTCGTTATGAACAATTTTTGAGACATATGCATGGATTGATTCAAGTATGTTTAGAGTCTTTTATTTTTTTTTTTAGAGTCATACATGTTTGTGGGTATCATCACTGGAAACCCTCACGAGACTACAACTCGTCCACTAGGGCCACCTAGGGGTTTAAAGGCTTGTTGCATACGCTAAATGCAACCGTGACAATCTACGGAAGTGATTTAGGTTAGATTAGTTTATGTTATTTGTTTTTAAATCGCTTCACTTGCTAGAGACTAGCAAGAAGCTGGTTGGGGGTTGTGATGAGTGCTCGAAAAGCACTAATATTTCGTGATTAATTATGCTTGATTGATTGATATATAGATTTATTATGACTATTATTTCGATTATTTTCATAAATCTATCCATTCGGAGTCACGGGTATATTTTAGTGCATTTCAGGTGTTTTTAGCGTCAAATGATTCAAATGATGAAAACACGCGAAGACGGAACACCTACGGCACTCGGATCACGAGTTACGGACTAATCAAGATGAATATGTAAGCCTTACATATAGTGCCATCACATATGTAAGGGGGGACGTGAAAAGAAGGAAAGCATTGCGCGCCGCGGCGAGAGAATTGCATGCCGCGGCGTGAGGCTCTCGGGTTTGATCCTGAAAACATAGAAGCATTGCGCGCCGCGGCGAGGGAATTGTATGCCGCGGCGGGGAGCTCTCGGGTTTTTGCATATTTTCCAAATTTTGTGTTGCGCCGCGGCGGGGAAAATGCATGCCGCGGCGCGCCTATTCCTATTGCACATAGGATTTGCAGAATCCCTTACATCTATAAATACCCCCCTTAGACCCCCCTTACAACATAACTCGAAATAACTTGACCAATTCATATACAACTCTTCCTCTTCTAAATTTTGCGACCCAAACACGACATTCAATCAGTTTTGAGAGCGTTGCCACACTATAACGAAGCGAGAGACAATATTCTAAGGATTCAAGGAAGTTAACGACAATCGAAGATAAAGCTTACGGAGAAGTACGTCAACCAATCCATAAGCGGTATTTAGATTTAGGTTTTCCTTGTTGTTATAGAATTAATTCATCTTCTTTATTTGTTAAAGTGTATGATCATATTTTATTTGTCTATAAATAATAATATGAACATGTCTGGCTAATTTAATTATGGATGTTTAGTTTGTGTTGCCATGTTTGCTAGAATTGTGTATGGTGTATCTTTTTGACTTATGAATAAAATACTTTTTGATTAAGAGCATGTTTAAATGTTTGATTATGAATAATCATGGGCCCATTTGATGTTCGTAGTTAGATTGAAAAACCTAAGAATTTAGTTAGAGGAACATCACCTTAACTCTATTCCGAAACACTTAATCAAAGATTCAAGTTAGTGACTTAGTCATAGCATTAATTTGATTGGCATGTTTTCCTTGCGCATAATTTGATTGCTATTTAATTTACCCCCGCCAAAGGCAGTTAATTAGTTAATCAACAAAGAGACCTACCCCCGCCAAAAGGAGTTTCGTAATTAAAAGGAAAGCCGGTAGTTTTGTTCTTATAGGACGTTAATGTTATATCACCATACCTTTTCGATGCAAGCATGGCCAACTAAGCTAAACGTCCATACATCCTCTATTGATATTTGATTTAATTGAATTGATTGTTTGATTGCGATATTGTTTTAGTTTAATTGTCGTATGATTGTTCTCGTTACCGAAATCAACCAACCTTTTTACAGTTTTATTAGCGTTAGGATTCTAGTTACTTAGAGTTTTAGTTTCACTAGAACTCTATTTAATTAGAGCTTTGTTTTCATTAGAACTCTATTTAGATTTAAAAGTTAGTTATTTAGAACCATTGCAATTCCTTGAGAGACCGACCTTGGAAGTTGCTTGTCACTTTACTACGAGTGATTCGTACACTTGCGAGTACACATTTTAACACATCAGAATACATTAATATTGTAGAAAAGAAGAATGTAATATTTGGTTTGAATATTTCACTGAATTGTATAACTTTGCACAGATTACATGAATTTATAATAGAAATAAGACGACATAAAAGGATAATAATTAAGTACAATGATCTCTACCATATTGGGAATGATCTCTACCATATTAATATTTTTTTTACTTTCCTATTTCAAAATGAATCTCAACACTCCCCCTCAAGTTGGTGCATACATGTCCCACATGCCCAACTTGTCTAAAAACTTTAAGAACACTCGATTTGAGACTACTTTGGTGAAAATGTCAGATAACTGATCTTCTGAACAAATCTTTGGTAATTCCACAATCTTTTCATCCAACTTTTCCTTGATAAAAAATCTGTCTAACTTGACATGTTTTGTACGGTCATGTTGAACTAGATTATGTGCAATATCACAAGTTGCTTTATTGTCACAAAATATTTGGACAGGTTGTTCAGAAGGCAAACTCAAATCTTGTAAGAGAAGTCTTAGCCATAGTGTCTCACAAAGTACATTTGCTAAACCTCTAAATTCAACTTCTGCACTTGAGCGAGCTACAACATTTTGTTTCTTGCTTCTCCATGTCACAAGATTACCTCCTACAAAGGTAAAGTAGCCAGAAGTAGATCGCCTATTACCCTTATCACCAGCCCAATCAGCATCAGTATATGCTTCTATACTTTGATAGTTTGTGTTTTTGGTGAATAATACTCCTTTTCTAGGAGCAGACTTTAAATATCTCAAGATGCTAGTAACTGCATTCATATGTTGTTCTCCAGGATTATGCATAAATTGGTTGATAATACTTAAAGTATAAGCCAAATCTGGTCTAGTATGAGATAAGTACATCAATCTCCCAACAAGTCTTTGGTATCTTTCTTTGTTAACTGGTACCTGGTTGGATTCAACACACAATTTTAGACCTTCTTCTACTAGTGTATCAACTGGTTGACATGCTGACATACCAGTCTCTTGTAGTAGATCCAATGTATATTTTCTTTGAGATAAAAAAATTCCATCCTTTGATTGAGAAACCTCGATCCCAAGAAAATACTTTAAGAACCCAAGGTCTTTCATTTCAAATTCTTTAGACAAATAACTTTGAAGAGCTTTTCTTTCTTCAGGATCATTTCCTGTTACGATCATATCATCTACATATACAATAAGTATAGTGATCTTACCATGCTGTTTCTTTAGAAATAAAGTATGGTCTGAATTGCTCTGCTGAAAGCCAAATTCTTTCATAGACTTTGTGAACCTGCCAAACCATGCTCTTGGAGATTGCTTTAATCCATACAGTGATTTCTTTAATCTGCACACTTTTCCATTATGAATTACTGACATCATACTTCCTGGTGGGAGATCCATGTAGACTTCTTCAGATAAATCTCCATGTAGAAAAGCATTCTTTACGTCGAACTGATTTAATGGCCAATCCAGATTTGTAGCTAGGGATAATATGACTCGAACTGTGTTCATTTTTGCTATAGGTGCAAAAGTCTCTGTATAGTCAATCCCATATGTTTGAGTGTATCCTTTTGCCACCAATCTTGCTTTATAACGTTTAATTGTACCATCTGCTCGGTACTTCACTGTAAAAATCCATCAACATCCAACAACTTTCGTTGTTGGTTGGCGATCAACAATTTCCCAAGTCTTGTTCATTTGTAAGGATCTCAACTCTTCATTCATAGCAGCTTTCCACTTTGGGTCAACTAAAGCTTCATGCACACAATTAGGAATAGATACAACAGATAATTGATTCACAAATGACATATTTGATTTTGACAAACGATGGTTAGACACATATTGACTCATGGGATATTTTACTTTACTAGAAAGTTCGGGTTCATATGTGAGTTTAGGAATACCTTTTGTGTTACATTGTGATAACTGTCTTCTTTTTGGCTCAAGAACAACTTCAGTAAACGATTGGTGTGATATATCGACAGGAGATGGAGCCATACTATCAATGGCTCAATTTCAGGCTGAGAAGTACTTAGTTCGTCAATGGGATGTTCATCACTTATTTCTTCAATTATTTGGTTCTCATTGACATTTTGATCTAATGTCGTTCCACTTGAATCTAATTCATATATTGCTTGGTTCGGTTCGGTTTGTGAGCCATCAATAGTGTAATCCAATGCTATGTCACTTACATCTAACTTACTCACATTTTGGTTTTCCCTTCCATCATAATCGAGAGTTTGAATTTCCTTCTAGTACTCCCCCTGAAATTCAGCTTCAGAAAAGTACATTGTATCTTCATGAAATACAACGTCCATTGTGACAAACAATTTCCGAGATGGGGGATGGTAACATTGATATCCTTTGTGATGACTAGCATACCTAACAAAAACGCATCGCAATGCTTGAGGAGTTAGTTTTGTGCTTTGATGTTTGTGGAGGTGTACAAACACCACGCAACCAAAGACACGAGGGGGTAAATTTGAGACGTTGGGGCAACAACTGCATCTGTTAGGGTTTGGAATGGTGTTTTAAAATTGATGGTACTGGAAGGGACCCTATTAATTAAATAGGCTGCAGAAGTGAGTGCTTCACCCCAATAAGATAATGGCAGATGGGCTTCAATTAATAAAGCTCGGACCATGGCCAACAAGTGTATATTCTTGCGCTCTACCACCTCATTTTGTTGCGGTGTGTGAGAGCAAGTTGTGTGATGAATCATTCCTTGTGTCTCCAAAAATTGTTGAAGCTCAATACTCTGGTATTCTCCACCATTGTCACTCCGAAGAACTTGAATCTTTGCACGATATTGAGTTTCAATCATTTTATGGAACCTTTGAAATAACGAATTCACTTCACTCTTAGATTTCATTAAGCATAGCCATGTCATCCTTGTACAATCATCAATAAACGTTACAAACCACCGTGCCCCACCCAAAGTGGTAGCTTTAGATGGATCCCAGACATCAGAGTGAATAGTCATGAAAGGTAGTGGACTTTTGTTCAATCGTAATGGAAATGAAGCACGATGACTTCGTGCAAGTTCACAAACATCGCAGTGGAAGCTCGAAACATCAGCTTTTATAAATAAACTGGGGAATAACCTTTTTAGATAACCAAAGGAAGCATGTCCAAAACGGCGATGCCACAACCATATTTCTTTCCTCTTTTTTTCTTCAGAACCAACAACTACCAATGCTTGTTGTGAGCTTTCAATACTCGTTGAGTCCAAATCTAAGTAATACAGCTGCCCCCGTCGAGTACTACAGCCAATCATTTTTTTGGTGTTGATGTCCTTAAACACACAATAATCAGGCCAAAAAATGACAACACAAGATAAGGCAGTGGTTATTTGAGAAACAGATAAAAGGTTATAATCTAAAGATGGAACAACTAAAACAGACTCTAATTTTAATGTATCAGTTAGAGTTAAAGAGCCTTCCCCAATGATTGGGGTTGAAGTACCATTTGCAATAGAGACAAAATGTTTTGTAGAGGGTCGAAGTGATAAAACATGTCTAGCATCATTTGTCAGGTGATTTGTGGCACCAGAATCAATTATCCATGTATTATTCAAAGCAGATGTAGAAATATTTAAAGCCTTACCAATATTGTTCGCATAAATTACCAATGCTGAAGCTTTGTCAATAATATCGTCTGCTGTCTTGGTTTGAACAATCGGAACAAATCTGATGCCCTATGATTCAATTTGGTCACTCATTTTATCTCCTCTTTTGTTTTTATATATATATCTTCCTTATTTTTGTTCTCTTCTCTTTTTTTTTTTCTCTTTTTTGTGAACTCCAAATATGCGTTACTACGCAGGTGGAGACGTGGCTACTGGTTTAGAGGTTGGCGTCGACAGCAAGGAGATTGGGTGGGCGCGCTGCCTACTCTGGTGGCGGCGGCGCTGGTTCGACAGAGTCGGTGGCGGCAAAGTTTGTTTCGACTAGATCAGTGGTCGGCAGAGCTGGTGGGCGCTGGAGGGCGAGGGGTTGGCTGGTCCTGTATTTCGTGGTTGGGCTGAATGGGTGGAGGGGCTAATTTAGTTGGTGGCTGACGGATCTGTTTTGTTGTGGTTATCTGTGAATCTATTTTGGTGGTGGTCTGCGGTGGTCTGTGGGATCTGTTTTGGTGTTGTTCTGTGGTGGTCTGTGGGATCTGTTTTGGTGTTGGTCTGTGGTGGTCTGTGGGATCTGTTTTGGTGGTGGTCTGTGGTGGATCTGCGTGTGGTCTGTGGGATCTGTTTTGGTCTGTGGTCTGCGGTGGATCTGGTGGTGGTTTGTTTTTTTTTTTTACAAAACCTTAACCTGGCTCTGATACCATGTAGAAAAGAATAATGTAATATTTGGTTTGAATATTTTACTGAATTGTATAACTTTGCACAGATTACATGAATTTATAATATAAATAAGACGACATAAAAGGAAAATAATTAAGTACAATGATCTCTACCATATTGGGAATGATCTCTACCATATTAATATTTTATTTACTTTTCTATTTCAAAATGAATCTCAACAAATATTCCCACAGGTGTTGTTGACATAGATTAGGATGTTATTATTGACTTTTTTCAAGACATAACATATTAAGACAATGTCGGAGAACTTTCCATTCAAGAAATTATTTCAAAAGAACAAACTCTACAACCTCAGGAACCTATACCATTAAACAAATCCACTAGAGAGAAGTGTTGTGTCAGATGACTACATTGTATTTTTTCAAGAACATGAGATTGAATTGGAGTGATGGAAGAAGATTCGATCAACTTCCATCAAGCCATGTAAAATTCAAACTCTTGAAAGTGGATTGATGCCATGAATGAGAAAATTAAGTCCATGAATAACAATGACATGTGAGATCTTGTCCCATTCCCAAAAAGAGCAAAACTTATTGGTTGTAAATGAATATTTAAGACTAAGAGGAATTTGAAAGATAATGTGCAGAGATATAAGGTTTGTCTTACTGCAAAGGGCTCTATACAGAAATAAGGCATCACATATATGGGCTTTACCCATATATGCTATTAGTTAGGAGTAAAATAGCATAGATGGACATATGGTAGACTTTTTGGTCTTCTATATGTATATGGACACAAATTTGACCGGACCGATAGTTAAAAGATTAGTTAATATGGGTTTAGCATTTAGTGGTTTCTTTATTAATAAAATATACATTTTTAGACATATATTATTAAATTAGTATATTATTAGTCCTTCTTTATAACAAAAAGTATAACAGTTGTCCAATTTTTTTTTTAAATATTATTTATAGAAGCATAATTTTATTTTTATAAAAACATTTAAATAGAAAAAATTATAATATACTAATTTGATAATATGAATTTAAATAAGTACCTTTTTATTTAATAAGAGTACAACTAAAATACCAAAAATAATTGCTATATTTTATGTTTATAATTTTTATTTCACTATTTGAAAGGACATCTTAATGTCCTACCAACGCACAAAGAACATGAGAAAGTTCAAAAAATAAAAACATTTAAGTAGGGGTGAGCAAATAATCCGATCAATCCGCTTAAATTAATAAATTCGATCTGATCCGTCGGATTCAGATCGGATTGGATTGATATATTTTGTAGTCGGATCGGATTCGGATTGAAAAGTATATAATTCGTTCAGATTCGGATCAGATTCGGATTGACAGATTTTATAATCCGTTGTAATCCGATCCGGACTGAATTACTATTAAAATTATAAATAAATGTATATTTATTTTTAATGTGTTATATTTAAATATTATATATACCACAATTACATTAAATTATTATTTTAGTTTTTTAAAAAATAAAAATATTAAATTCTCTATAATAATTTAATAATATTCAACAGTATACTTTTTATTATTTCGATTATCTAATTTGTGATTATAAATAAATAAATTTTACTAAAAAATATACCAATTTAAAATTTAAATGTTAGTATATATTGTGTTTTATATATGATAATAATAAAAAAATAAATTATAATCTCAATCCGACCTATCCGATCCGAAAAATCCGATCTGCTCGGATTCGGATTGGTTCGGATTGACTACATTATCGGATCGGATTCGAATTAGAAATCTTCAAATCCGCTTCGGATCGGATCGGATTCGGATTGGTAAAAAACAGGCGGTTTCGATCCGCTGCTCACCCCTACATTTAAGTATGCATAAGGAAGATGAGTGCCCAAGCAAGATTGCAAGAAGCTAAAAATATTTAACATTAAAAAAAGTTAGATATCAAGTATGCTGCAACACATAATTCAATAAAACATGATGATACTAAGTGTTGTTATAAATATTTGTAACATTGTTATTATCACTATTCTCATAAATGATGGATGTCTTAGGCCAACTAGCAAGTATTCAGCCAGTTCATATTTTAGTATAGATATAAAACAGGAAAACTTACAAGTTAACATTTTAGGAAATCGAAATAGGAAGAGAAGTGAATGAGAAAATCAAAGAAAAATATTGTAATACTTATTCATAATTATTATTGAGAGTACAGGTACATTTATAGGACAACAAGACACTAAAACCTTAATCTAATAGCATTTCCCTCTCAACTTTTAAAAGATTTATCATGCTTTCAAGTAATTAAAAACTCATCCCTCTAAAACATGATTGTTTGGACATAAGATATTTAAAAAAAAAAGTGTTATCTAATCATCTTCCTGTAAATTCTGAGGACAATATGCTATCATACATAGCTATTGTGTGACTCCCATCATTGTTTTGATAAGCACTGCATGTGTGGCCTAGCAAGTGTTGAGTCTCTTCCATATTATGTTCCCCTTTAACCCAAGGATGCTTATCTATTTTTCTTAAGCCCTCTAGCTCTATTGCTACCTCTTTCATTGTAGGTCTGTCCTCTCCTCTAACATTCAAGCACCTTTTAGCAATCTCAGTCATTTCTAAAAGTTTCTCCTTTTTTCCTTCTTCTACTAAATGGCTCTCAATTACTTCAAATATTGTTCCATCTTTTAAGGACGAAAGAAAATACATGGCCAAACTTCTCTCCTCCTCTGGCCTAGCAAATGAAACTGCTTTCTGTGCTGTTAGTAGCTCTACAAGAACGACCCGAAAGCTATAAACATCACTCTTATCGGTCAGTTGGTTTGTGTGTAAGTACTCTGGGTCTAAATAACCTAGAGTTCCTTGCACCATTGTTGCTAATTCAGTTTGATCTATCGGAACCAATCTTGAAGTTCCAAAGTCATAAACTTTTGCTGTGTAATTATCTAGAAGTATATTGGATGACTTGACATCTCGGTGAAATATTGGTGTTGAAGTTGAAGAATGTAAATATGATAAGGCTCCAGCAGTTTCTGCAGCTATAACCAAACGAGTTTCGAAATTTAAGTTTGATGCCTTGCTTTTATTATGTATGTGCTCAAAGAGGGTACCATTGGGAACAAATTCATATACCAGTGAAGTAACTTCTGTCTCTAAACAACATCCCAAGAGCTTCAAAATATTTCTATGGTTGATTTGAGATAGCACAACTATCTCATTGATAAATTGCACCATTTGACTTTGATCGACAACTTTGGACTTCTTAATGGCAACAACTGTATTATCTAGTAAAACACCTTTGTAAACTGTACCATAACCCCCTCTACCAACAATTGCATTCTCATCATAGTTATTGGTAGCATTTCTCAACTCTTTTTCAGTAAAGATTTTGGCTGTTATACTGAGATCTTCTTGTTGAGAGAGTCTTTGTTGTAAAATTATGCCACCATTTTGTTGAAAGAACCTTTCTTTTAATTTGACTAGCTTTCTCTTCCTCAGGATCAAGAGTAGCCAAGAGCTACTCCCTACTAAGGCTGCAAAACCAATTGAAATGCCTACATTGGGGGAAGAGAAAAATGAAAATTGGGAATTTATTTATTATAATAATATAAATTTATAAGAAATGTCGTGAATTAATATGTTATCCTTTCTTCTTACCAATAGCAACTTCAATAACTAAAAATTCATCTTTTTCTTTCTTCTTGCAAATATAGCTCCCCTCTGTATTAACACAGTTCTCATCTTCATCACACTTATGAGTCGAATTCTGGCATTCATTAACATCTACAAATCATTAAGAAACATTTATATAAGCATACATAACAAACAAGTTTTCCCACATATATGGTAAAATATAAATTGAGACGTACATGATATGACTATGCATTTTTTGAGAATTTTATTTTGATCATGTGATAGGTGTTTTGATTTGAAATAGTAAATTTTAAATACTAGATCACATGGTATTGTAGAAAAGATTAACATTGAACATATGCGGATAAGTTAAACCTTGTCTTTAACTTACAAATGCGATGTTGTCCCGCACCATCTTTTTTCCCGTCCCCTCTTAAAAAATCATCTATTTTATACCAAAATCACTAAGATAAATATAATAGAGATATCAGGATAGTTTTTCTTCCTAAATTTTTTTGGGCTTGTTTGATAACGATTTTTACTCCCGATTTTTTTTAAATGATTTTTCAATTAAATATGTTTCATACCGATTTTTTATTTTGTTTTTATATCTTTAAGTATTCACTATCAAAATATGGAGTGATTCATAAATCTTTAAAAATAAGATTTTTAATTTCTAATTATTTTCATTTAACAAAACTTTTTTTTTTTAAAAAGTAAATCAAGTTTTATAACTTTTTTGTTTATAAATATTGAAAAAAATAATTAAAAACTTAAAATTTGTAAAAAATAACCATAATTTTTCTTTATTTTAAAGTCCTTTGAAAAAAAAATAAAAAATAGAAGTATTACCAAACAACTTGGAGGTAATTTTTGATTATTTTTTATTTTTATATTTTTTAAAAATCACTATAGAAATTTTTATGAAACATATTGTTGATTATTTTTATAAAAGAATAAAAATCATTATCAAACATGACGTTGGTGTTAATGAAAATACCTTGGCAACCATCAAGAAGGTATGGATTTCCATAATATCCGGGTTTGCATTTGCAATAGTATGATCTATTAATAAGGTATTGACGCTCACTGTTCTTCCCACAGGGGCAGAAGGGTTGCTTCTGACCTTGCAGGCAAGTATCATTGTCTATTGCCCACTCACGCACCATAGGTACCATGTCGTCACTAAAATTATTGAGATATTGAGGGGAGAATTTGAACTTTTTATCTTCCGCTAGAAAAGCATAGCTGCACTTATTGAAATTATTTATTCTTGTATGGTTCTTGAAGCTACGTACTTCCACCGAAATATTTTTGAGTCCTTTTGGTATTTCAATCTGACAACATCCGATTCCAGAGCATGACCCATCATTTGGCACTTTATCAATGCTTTGACATATAGAGGAGCATCCCAAGGAGTTATTTTCATAATCATAAAGATGTCCATAGGAGTCTCAGCCAATGACAACAAACTTGTTTTTTGTGTTGGAAAGGGTGAAGCTAGGCACCTTGAGCCAGTGCAAGTTGCTGGATATTAGCTTACTAGACTCATTATATCATTTTTGTGTAATGTATACCATGATGTCGATCTCATGAACTTCAATTGATATGTTCTTGAGGAAGAGATTTTTAGACAATATCGGGGTAGGAACAAGTGTTTTCGAATTATTGCACTTGACATGGAATTTTGTATCGAGGTAACAGCCTTTAGTCATGCCAAATGGATATGGAATGTCTACATCTCCACACTTGGTTTCACAACCAGGAAGGCCAAGTTGATCAAGTGCTGCTATTGTTGCTAGTATGATCATCCCTGTGACTACCAGTATCATGAGTTGCACTTGCACAACAACTCCAACAAAGCCCATTTTAGTTGGTGTCTTTAAAGGACAAGTAATATGTTTTTTGTTTTATAGGGAGGGAGTTTCTTAATTCATCTCGATCCTTTTTATAGGCCTGTTGAATGAAGAAAGATTGGATCAAAGTAGCAAATGGTCAATTATATGGAAAGAAAGAGAGAAGAAATTGCATATTATAGGTCCTTACGATGCAAGACTAGATCAAAGTAGTAGAGTGTCAAGTATATGGCAAGAAAGAGCAAAGAAATTGCATAGAGGCTAACGTTCATGACTTTATATGATCTGTCTTTTGTATTACAAAAATAATTATTGTATTTTTTTTAAGTGCATTTGAAAAATGTGACGCCACAAGATAAATACTCAATTTTATTTATTTATTTTTTGTCGCTTTGTTTTAATTTATTTAAAAAAATCTACTTTTACTAATTATTTAAGTTAAAACTTTTTTTTTAAATGTGGTTAAAAAAATAATTTAGAAATAAAAAAATAAAAATTGATCATTTATTCTGTTGTATCACTTTTTAAAAATTAGTAATGTAAATTGTCGCAGAAAAAGTTATAAGGCCTAAATATTATAATTATAATAACTAGTTGAATTCCGCAACATGTATTCCTATAATAATTTCTATATATTTTTCTTATCAAGGTCAGGGTTTTTCCTTTTCCTTTAATTTGTCCATATTTACTTAACTGATAGTTAAATACCAGTTAATATGGGTTTAGTATTTTAGTTTGTACTTTTATGAAATAAAAAAAAATACAGATTTACTTCTATTTAACAACAAGTATAATAGTTTTCAATTTTGAAAAAAAAAATTATTATTTATATAAGGATAATTTTAACTAAAATTATGAAAATATTTAAATAATAGAAATAACAATATATTAGTTTGATAATATGAATTTAAATAAATACTTTTTATTTAATAAAAATACAACTAAAATACCAAATGTAATATTGCTATCATTTTTTATTTATTTTAAAAAATTATTTCAACATGCACCATGTTCGATTACATCAAAGGACATCTTAAAGTCCTACCAACAATTAGTTTGGTGATAATAAATAAAGTAAATGCGAAAGAAGAAGCCACTAAATGAATAGTTGTGTTCTAAATCTATATCTATCTATACTCTTATATTCTTATTAGCTTGTAAAAAAACAAAATTAGAAATGTAAAATTATATATTTTCCCTTCCCCTTTAATCCGGATTAATATATTCTCAAAAAGAAAAAGCAATTTTGAGGACATACCTCTTTACAATGACAAAACCATGAAATTATATAATGGTTAAGGATAAATCAATCAATAGTCATTGCCCAAATTGCTCTTACCAAATTTTTCAATCTTGCAATATAATATATGAGTACCAAATGGGTTACAAGCTACTATAGAGAGTATTTCAAGTTCAAGATTATTAAATTCAATACTGTAAAAAAAAAAAAAAAAAAAAAAAGAAGGCTATTAAATTCAAAGACCCAAAAGCAACAACTCTATCTTAATGTCTTAGGAGAGAGAGAATGGAGAATTAAGAGAAGAGGGGAGGGGAGGGGAGGAAAGGAGGGAGGGAGGAGGGTGAAGAGTTTTTTTCTTTTTTAAATAAAATATTGAAAATTCCATTTTATTTTTAAAAATTTAAATTTGATTGATCATTTTTATTAATTATAGCACTAAATAAACCTATCTAAATAATTATAGAATAAATGTGTTATATTTTCATAATTATAGAACTTAAATAACTTAAAATTTTATTTTAATTATGATAATAATAAAAATAATTATGTCTTTAAATAATATAATTATTTAACAGACACATATCTTTGTACGTGCTCCGTTCCCCATAATTGTAAAAATTTATTGTTACAAGACGAGCCACGTGTCCCATGTAAACAACTTTAGGGAAATATCCACCTAAAATTAAGGCTAAGATGTCGGGTTTGATATTTTAGTCACGATAGTTTACAATTTACTTGACTCGCTTTGGAGCATATTGTGGGGTGAAAGACCTAATCAATTATTAAGACTACACAAGACAATACAAATTTTGGCTTGACATTTGAGTGACTTGTGTTTTATCGTGAACGATATGTTATTTATTGTTATTATAATATATTTTTAGATAATTTTATTGAATAATTTATTTATTAAATATTAAGTAATTATATATATTTTTTAAAAAATTAATAATTATATTAATTTTATAATTTATTGACTTAAAATACTATAATATTATTTATTTGTAGAATAATGAACAAATTTTCACAAAAACGTTCAATTGGTGACCATTGAAATTAGATATAATTATTACACCTACAATAATTTTGCATGTAGGAAAGAGATAGATTGGTAAAATTTCATCACTCTCTCTTTAAAGATCTACATTTTAAATTGATTCATGCAACGGACAAACTACCATGATATCATGTAGACTCTATGCATTATCTAGTGTTTATAATAAAATAAAGATAATAATATTCATATAATTATTTTTGATGTCATCAAAATAAAATTATTTAAATTATTTATTACATTCATTATTGTTGAATAAAGTTTCCTTTAGTCAATTATTATTGTGCCAATAATAATTTGACTTATGTCTATATTGCCTTCTTAAATAAAGAATAATGTTATATGCATCAAGTTATTATCAGTATCAATTTATGTATTAGTGTTTGATTGAATGTTAATTTTGAAAATGAGATGTTGGAGTAATTCTCAAATAACTTCCTAACAAAATCTAATTATGTTATAACATATAGATTTATGTATATATCAAGTTATGATAAAAATATTTTTTTAAAATAAAAGGTAATGTGAAAATGATAATAAGAGAAGGTAATGTTTGGTGATAAAAACTATTTACTTTACATACGTCAATAAAAAATGTTATTTCTTCTTAAAAATATCACGCGTTTGGATAATTTTACTGTTTATTTGTTTATTTATTTTTGTTTACGATCTTATGGTATTATTTTATTTTAATATTAATAAGATTTATTTTATAACTAAAATAGGAAAAAATTGATTTTTTTTTTTACGATCTTACATCTAATGTTGTAACCTTGATTCTTGATGGCTGCTTCAATACTTAAATCGTAAACTAATAGTACCAAGCAAATGGGACAGAATTAGACAAATTAGAACCAAGGCTCAACTTGCATGAGCAACAAGGTGAAATAGTATAGCAAAAAATTATTCTCTCATAAATGTCAATTGAAGTACTTTTATAGCTTTTTGACTTTGGAATCAGCAAACAAAGAGCATGACAAAGTTTTCTAGGTTTGTTAGCGAGTAAATGTATACGTTGTGTCTTTTTTATCCTGTCATTCGAACACATTGTTAAGACCCGTCCTAGCTCAACACTAAAGCATGTGACGTGTCTTGAGGAAACATAATATCTAACATTTTAAATCGACCTTGGTTTAACTTGAAATTTTTGTGTAAGAAATTTACAAAAATTTGGGCAGAGTTTTCCCTAATTATTGAATTATCTTTCCTGCAATAAATGACTTCATTTCTAAAATATAGAATTCCACAATCCAGCAAACTTCACATAATTTTACATATCCAGAAAGGGGCTCATGGCCAAACATAACTATATATTGTTAGATACATACTATTCACCACATCAGACTTTTGATCACTAGTCCAAAACATAATAGTCAAAATACACTAAACAAACTAGAAAGGAGATGCAAACAACCTAAACTGCACAACAATAGATGGAACCTAAGCCTCCGGACTCACGTGATGTGGTCTCAAGACCTGTTATCTGGTGGAGGAAAATAAATGTAAAAGGGTGAGCTTAAAGGCTTAGTGAGTGGATAAGTTTTATAAAATAATATAGTACTCATGTAAACTATGTATGAATTGTTTATGAATTATCATGAAATACATACTGATAATAATAATTTGCATATAGTCTTTGTGATAAAATAATGTTCTCGTAAATGCATAACTGAGTTTCATGAAATCATCGTAATTTTGTACTTGTAAAAGAAACTGTAAATGACTTGTTCATGGTTTATAGCGAGGTGACATTCTGATAAAAATACATGTACATGATTTTTAGAATATGATGATGCTATGATTATTAGTATATAAATAAAATGCATAACCATGAGAAAAACGTATTTATTGCCAAGAGCACTCGGGGATCTGATCGCACACGGAGGAGACATGTAAGACTAGCACTAGCTCTCAACTACATGTGTGGGAAATTTATTTGCACAATAAGGAGACATTTAGTACTAGCACTAGCTCTCAACTACACGTGTGGGGAACTTGATATAGCCACTATAATGGCTCAGTTGGCTCTGCTGATACATGAGTCACGTGCACACTGACTTAACTGAACGTGTCATCATACTGAACTTGTAACATGATACTGAACTTGTAATATCATACTGAGTTGGTAAACATCATAGTAAACTGAATTGGACCACATCTGTTGGTCACGATGTCTTACCAAGTCACTGCATTATCTGAATGCTGAGTATAGTCAACTATCATGAATACATGAGGGGAAGTACTCTTGCAACTGTAAAATATTTGTTGAACTTGCAAGCTTGTATAAAACTTAGTATAAGTAATAAAATTGATTCAATCATAGCTTGCTTGTAAATTTTCTTTCATTTACTTGACTAATTCTGTTAATAAAATTGAAATATATTTTCATAGTGTACAAGTTTTTGAAGTGCATTGAAATTGATATATTACTTAACATGAATGCACTTTTTCATAAATATTCATCTTGTACAAATTGAATTTACTTGAACATGAATGTTTTTCAAAAATAATGCTATCCATGCTTTAGAAATAATTAGATATCCACTCACTGTACTATGTCACTGTTGGTTCTCTACGTGTACTGTAGGATCTGCTTGCTCAACTCTTCCTAGATAATCATACTTGTGTTAGAACAAGAATTGCAACATAGTTTTCTTACTTAAGTCAAACTAATAAAACAATTTAACATATCCAAAACAGGGGTTGTTAATAGTTAATTGTTGTTTTTAAGTAGTTTTAGGATACCATTAACCTACCCTTATATATTTATATATAACTTTTGGTAGAAATGTCTAAATTTATTTTTGTAAAAACATACATAAATTAGGCATTTCAATCTTAAAAATCAGATATTACACACTCAATTATCAAATGAAAAACCCTTTCAAGTCCTTAGAAAACCAATTACTTCAAGACTGATTTTTTAGCACACTTGGAGCAAAACATACCTTTAGTTAAATGACTATTAATTTGTCTAGAAAACTCAAAATAGTACACCGTAAAATTCATATTAAACTAGAAATCTTAAGCTTTAAAACAACATATAATTCATCCAATTACAATCAGTAAAACTATTTCAAATTACATAAATCCGATTGGTTTTTCAAACAGTTTTCCCAGCACCCCTTTCACTTGACATATCTTTGATTAAACTACCATAACTTTGTCTAGAAATATCGAAATAACAAACTGTAAAATGTTTCAAATAATAGACATGTCAAGCTTTAAAATAAGATATAATTTGTTAAATTCCAAGCTGTATAAACATTTAAAATACCAAAAATACCGAAAGCTTTTGCAGTTTGTGTTTCATAAAACAACCTTCATTTAAATAGGTATAACTTTGTGTAGAAAACTCCAAATTACAAACCATAAAATTTGTGATAAACTAGACATCCAGATATTTTCAGAAATATAATTTACAGACCATAATTCGTTGTATAAGTTTCCCAGTTTTCATTTCAATTTTCTGAAAAACAGTTTTACATGAAGTTCAAAACATTACAAATGACTTGTTCTTGAATTATTTTTGAAAACTTCATCCATGGCTGATCCTTTTATGTTACAAACCTGTTTTTCAGATCATAAACAGAATTTAAAAGGGGAAAGAAGCTTTGTATACATACCAAAATCACTTGAAGAATTGTTTGGTTGCAAAAGTTGAATCTAGTGAAGCAATCCCATTTCAATTTCTGAATTTTTTTTTTCTTAGAAATGTCAAGAAGAGAGAAAAAAGGAAAGAAAATGTAAGAATGAATTGAGTCCTCGGATGAGAATTATTCTCTCCAAGGTGAAGATAAGGAGATGCTATATTGTCTCTTACTAGCTCATCATATTGTCCCTTCTTTTTTTTTTTTTCTTAAATGTGTGTCACAGAGAGAAGACAAGGAAGAGGCTGCTGGTGATAATTATTTTTAAGGTGAAGAGACTAAAATACCCTTGTCTCATAACAATAAAAGGTTTAAGAGTTAGGGGCATTTTGGTAATTTTGCTCAAAATTTACATAATTTAATTTAAACACTTTTTGATTATTAAAACATCTTCACCTCACAAATTAAGCTCATAAATTTTATTTTCTAATTATTAAGGGTAAGATCATAACAATTTTGGAAATATAATTTTGAGTAAAATTTTAGTTTTAAAAAGAATGGGGTGTTACACATATAATTTAAAATAAATGAGAGTGAATTTTATCATTAATAGAATAAAAAATTACAACAAGTAAATTATAATTTTTTCTATTTAAAAATTAGTACTTTATATTTTTAATTTAGTTTAATAAATATTTAGTTAAAATGAAACATAAATTAATAAATTGAATGACAAAAATAGTAACAACTTGTAAACATCAAAATAATTAAATTTTTTAATATTGAATGATATGTAAGCTCAAAATGAAATAATATATGTTATATAAATAGTTGATAATCTTTGCACTCTTATTTTATTTTAGTTGTTATTCAATCTCAGAGTTTTTTTCCTTAATTTGTGCATATTTACTTAAATGTGCGCTGCATTATATTAGACTTATTAACTAGGAATAAAATCTCATAATATCATATATTAAACTTATATATATGAAAGAGAAAAGAAATTACATAAAAGTTAAAGGGTCATGACTTTGTATCATCTGACTTTTGCATTACAAAAATAATTATTGTATGTTTTTCAACTGCATTTAAAAAAAGTGACACCATAAGATAAAAACTCAACTTTTTTATTTTTTTCATCTTTTTTGTCCTTTTTTAAATTTATTTTAAAAAAATTGCTTAATAATTATTCATGTTAAAATTTTCTTTTTCAAATATAATTAAAAAAATAATTAAATTGATCATTTGTCCCATGGTATGAACTAAATTGTTAGCGTAAATTGTCACAAAAAGGAACTATTGGATCTAAGTACTCTGATTATAATAGTTAATTTAGATTAAAATAATAATAATAGTTAATTGACTGTTGTGGCATTTAACCTTATAATAATTTCTAAATTGTTATAATTTTGATGTCAAATTTTAAATATGATATATTTATTTTATAGTTAGATTTATTTCAAATGAAGATTTATTTATATTGTATCAAAATTTGTATTTAATTAGCGATAATTAGAGATTCAATATCTATCGTATCTTATATTCGAAATTCATATTCTATCTTATAAACCCTATAAATAAGACCTTTAGCATTGTATTATAGATATAACAATAAATGAGAATCACTTCTACTGTTTGCTTTCTCTCTACTTTTCTTCTCTTAATTCCTTTAGTTTCATAATACGTTATCAGCATGATTATTTATTCAAGACTTGTGGTTTTATACATGTCAAATGACCTTGGCCATAATATACCACAAATTTTTTGTAGTTTAATGTTAGATCACAAAATTACAAGTTTTTGAATCTTTTTATTCTTTAGATTAAACTCAAATTTTATTTTCATTAAAAATTGACCTAAGATTTTTTTTTATTTTTTATTTCTTGATCATTTTAATTAGGTATCATAATCAATATCTATATATTCATGTTGTAATTAACTTTTAAAATTTGTTAAGTTGTTTAATCTATATACTAATATTTATATATATTTGTTTTGTAGTATTATTTTTAATAGTTTCAGATATTACATCAGGTTAGAAATTCAACAAAGGTGGGAAGCCAACAAACTCTAAAAAGTAATCTCATATACCATATTATGTTAGTAAGCCAACAAACTCTAAACATGTCAACTTTCTTATTTTATTATAGACTAAAAATTATTTAATATTAAAATTTAATATTGGTATTAAGATAAATATTATCTAATAATTGATTTTTTTTAGTTAAACTTCATGTTGTGGTCACCAATAAAATTTGAAACTAATTTATTTTAAGATACTAAATATATTGTTTATTATTAGCAAACTAATTTTTGTTTGTTATTCTCGCTAAATATATTGTAATCATTTGATAATATTATATCTAAATATTTTGTAAATATATTTATGAATATAATAATAAATATATATTTAAGTTTATCAATATAAATATTTATTATTATTATTTTAAAAAATTAAAAATTTTGAATATTTTCTACTAAATGAATATATAGAAATGTCTCATGAATATCTGTTAGTATTTTTCTTTATTTTAAATTATTAATTTATTATTAATAAATGATATATGTTGCACGCATATATGATAACTATATTAATTAAAAAAAGGGTTGAAAATAATTTTTAGAATGTAATGCCCTTAGTATTTTAAATAATATTTATTTGGCATTAATTGTGAATTACGTGAAAGTTATTTAAATGTAATTACCTCATAGATCAAACTCATATTTTTTCATTCATTGATAATACTTTTTCAGTATTGATATAATTTGCAATCACTTAAATAAAATTTTATGGTATAATTATAATTTTTTTTATGTGTATCTATTTATTTATGTTTATTAATTAAATACACATAAATTTTGGGTTGATTTTTATGCTAACTTGATATTATTATTATTTGTGAGAATTTAAATAGTAAATAAATGGACTAAAATCTTATGTTTTGGTAACCAAAATAAACTTTTTAAATGTGTGGTTGCTTGAATAATAGGATCTAAGGAAGTTCTGTCTAGGAGGTTAGTTCTTGAAAGATTTTGTGTCACTAGTCTTTCCTGGGAATGTTTCTCTGTCAAGGAGGATGGTTTTTAAGTGCTTATAAAATAGCAATAGAGAAACAAAAATATACATATTTAAATATTATGTGCTTGTATAAATTATTAAGAAAATAAAGACATTTTGATCATATCATTATAAAAGTGAATATTATATGATGATCATGTACTTGGTATAAGCTATTGTATTAATATTGTCAATGTGATAGTTATAGTTTTATTGTATTATTGAAAGCCCATACAGATAAATAAAATTTGTTTTGGAGTTGTTGTTATATCATGGCGTATTTGAGCTCTAATTTTATAATGGACTATTAGCTTCCACAGAAGCAGAACAAAAGAATATTAATTAGGCTCTAATATTTTATCAATATTATTCAGTATCTAGTCCCCTTTTGATCTTGATGGATAATGATGCATGAAGAAGTATAAAGTAGACTTGTAACTATTGCCTATCAATTTAAATGTTGAACACTTATGTGTCTCAAAAACAATGCAACAATATTCATTATTGTTGAATAAAATATGAGTGAGCACAATTTTATGTATAATCTAATAAAAGACTTTAAAGAGCTAAAGTATAATGAACTATATTATATATAATTATGTTCAAATTCTACAAAGTTGAGGATAAACTTAATACTTTGAATATATTTGGTGATATTGACATTCGAGACTACAATTAAAATATAATATATAAAGTCACAGATAGAAGCTTAACTTGAAAAGTCTTTCGAAAGACCAATCTTATTATTAAAATTGCACAGATGATGCATATGTTGGTTTAAAGTATAATGACACAAATACATGACTAGAAGTCAATATTTTGAAAGCGTCTTTCAAATTATATCACAAATATAAAATAAATTTTGATAAATAAAAGTTTGAATAATTATCATGAATAATTAAAATTGGTTCAGTATACAATGGTCGTGGATCAAAGTCCAAACCTTTCTTTATTCAGTAACTATATCTGTTAGATGTTTTTAAGGAAAAATGAACTCACTATATTTGACAAAAGTTGATTGTGAATCTCACGCCTCTGAAAAATCGTATATTATAAAAATAATATTGTTAGCCTTATTATGGAACATGATATATTTTGTGTTTAGTTTAAACCATAAATTTATTATTAATTTTTTAATTGCAACTTACATTAGTGGCAAAATAAAGTTGCTTTAATAGCACCGACTCAACGCATTGAGATAAGCCTATTAATAAATTTAAAAATATGTATTTTGAGTTTCATTTATATTGAATCCTTTGAAGGGTTAGTGCAACACCCCATTTCTTACACGAACTAAAATTTTAGTCAAATTTATATTTCCAAAATTGTTATGATCTTACTCTTAATATTTAGAAAATGAAATTTATGAGCTTAATTTGTGAGGTGAACATGTTTTAATAATCAAAAAGTGTTTAAATTAAATTCTGAAAATTCTGAGCAAAATTACCAAAAATGTCCATAACTCTTAAAACTTTTCTTGTTATAAGACAAGGGTATTTCAGTCTTTTCACCTTAAAAAGGATTTCTCACCAAAAACTTCCTTCTTTTATCCTCTGTATGACACTTTTTTTGTTTTAAAAAAAAGAAACGAAAAACGTTGTTGAGCATGAAATGTTGAGGACACATGTCTTCATGTGAGATTTCCTTAGCGCTCATACATATCCTCACCCCTTCAAAGAATACGTCCAACAGCTGTGAGAACTCAAAGTTCTCTTATGTTTTCTTCCCTTCTTCTCTCCTCTTGACATTTCTAAGAGAAAATTTCAAAAATTGAAATGAGATTTCTTTACTAAATTCAATTTTGCAACCAAACAATCCTTCAAGTGATTATGGGTATGTATTAGAGCTTCCTTTCTTTTTCATTTCTTTTGATTAAATTATGTTTATGATCTGAATTTTTTTTAATACAAATGGATCAGCCATGAAGAATTTAAAAATAAAATAAAATAATCCAAGAACAAGTCATTTGTGATGTTTTGAATTTCATGTAAAACTATTTTTCAAAAAATTGCAATGAAAAATGAGAAACTTCTACAATGAATTATGGTTTGTAAATTATATTTCTGAAAATAACTGGATGTCTAGTTTATCACAAATTGTACGGTTCGTAATTCGGAGTTTTCTATGAAAAGTTATAACTAATTAAATAAAGGTTGTTTTATGAAACACAAACTGCAAGAGCTCTCGGTATTTTTAGTATTTGAAATGGTTATACAGTGGTCTTTTGTTGATAGTTCAATAATTAGGGAAAACTTTACCCAAAATTTTACAAATTTCTTACACAAAATTTTCAAGTTAAACCAAGGTGTATTCAAAATGTTAGTTATTACGTTCCCTCAGGACACGTCACATGCTCTAGTGTTGAGTTGGGGCAGTTTCTAATAGTAAGCAAACTTATTATATAATTTTGGTAAATAATTTCCGCCGTAGGGGGACAGAAAAAAGATAATGACATAAAATTTCTTAAAATGCATCCATTTTATGGAATATAAGGTTCTAAATTACTCGATAATAAAATACTATATATTGTCGATGTTTTTAGATAGTGAAAAGTTTAGCTGTAAAATGCTCGAGCAATTATTGAAGTCCCTATAGGACAATAAAATGAAATAGCAGCAAATATTCATAATTTATCTAAAGCTTGCTAATTATGTTGTTGTAAAAATAATAGTATTATTATTGAAATAAAAGAGTTAATACTCTAAGAAATGATATTGAAAAATATTATAATTATTGACTCCTATAAAGTCTCAGGTACCTGATATAAAATGATATCATTTCGATGGCAGAAGGAATAAAATATTAATATATTAATTTTGTACAACATATTTTCTTTCATTCTCTCTTTAATAAGCAAGAGATAATAATGATCCTTAATAATGTTAAAAGTAATTAAATGTCGACAAAGAAAAGTATTTGTCAAATACAAAATATTATTTCAGGCACATATCTAGTCACTTATGCACAAAGTAAAATAGATATAGTATGAAAACCTGAGATGTTTGTTAGATATTTATAAGGACTAGTAATCCAAATGCCTAGAAATGTAAAATATGTTAAAAACACATGAATTTATATAAAATATGATGAGGTTGTGACATACAAATTTTTACTCCCATACGTATAAGATGACTTTAAAATGTGACTAGTACTCACATAACATTGTTTATATATAGTTACTGATGTGAATAAATTAATAGTACTTATTGCTTATAAAGCATCAACTTTAAATGCCATATATTATTATGATAATTCATAGGCATATACTATTAAAGTAATGTGAATGATTACATGAGTTCTAATATATATTTTCTGCATTCACATTAGTAGTAAAATTTAATATTTTCACAAGTCACATGACTTTGCTATGGATACAAAGCATGTTAATTATTTCATGTGCTCTTAAAAATATGGCAAAACAAGTAATTATCTCAAAGAAAGATAAGAAAAATAAACTTATATTGATTTATTTTTTATGGATAAAACATATGCACATTATATATCTAGTTACTATTTGATTGCATGATATAAAAATTATTTCATATTGTTATTCATTTTATAGTCAGTTTGTCCCATTTAGTAAGATAATTGATGCTAGGTGTATTTATTAACATTGATGAATGTTATCAGATCATATACAAATGTTAAATCTTACAAAAGAGCAAAAATGATGAGTTTTATTATAAATTAGATATATGAATTATTATCATTAATGCAATATGTTTTATAAGTCCAAAGTTTCTAATTAATTTTGTATTGACTAACAAAATAAGTTATTTTGTAAAATAACATGTACCTTGCAAATTAATATTTAAATGTACTATTGTTATTGAAGTAAATACATTTAGCCTACAACTATAAAATTGTACTACATTTGAATTCAAGTGACGACCAAGTAAGCTCACTCAATATGAGTTATTACATTTACTTCAATATTTGGGAGATTATTATAGTGATGTTAAAATTTGCCAATAAAGGGACATCTCATGTTGAATTATTGTCATCATTAGGGGGAGCACATTTATATACGCGTTGTACTCTTTTTTCTTTCCACATTTTTGTCCCACTGGGTTTTCCTGGAAAGGTTTTAATGAGGCAACTTAAGTGTATTGCATGGAAATAATGTACTCTTTTTCCCTTTGCTAGTTTTTGTTCCATTGGGTTTTTCTAGCAAGGTTTTTAAAAATGTATATTCTCAATGCATTTGACATCCAAGGAGAGTGTTATAATTTGGATGTCAAATCTTAAATATGATATATCTATCTTATAGTTAGATTTATTTACAAATGAAGATTTATCTTTATTGTATCATAAATTTGTATTTAATTAGAGATTCAATATCTATCATATCTTATATTCGAAATTCATATTGTATATTGTAAATTCTATAAGTAGGGCCTTTAGCAATGTATTATAGATACAACAATAAATGAGAATCATTTCTGCTGTTTGCTTTCTCTCTATTTTTCTTCTCTTAATTCCTTTAATTTCATAATATATATATTTTTCTCATCAAGCTCAGAGTTTTTTCTCTCTCCATAATTTGTCCATATTTACTTAAGTGTGCCATATTATGTTAGCCTTATTAGCAGGGTTGGTCCAAGGTCAAGGTTGTGTAGGCAGTAGAGCCCTGATCAAATGTATATTTATTATTTTTTAATTAAAATATAATAAAAATAATTTTTTTTTATCATTTTTCATTAAAGTGTAGGGGTGACAATCTTCACACAATATAACAACACTAATAAACACTATTATTATTACACAATTATAACTTATATTATTTATAACTAATTACAATTTATAACTATTTACTTTATAAATTTAAATTTATATTTATTTTCACTATTACAAATAATTTACTTGAAAAAAGTGTATTTTTTTTTTTAATTATATCAACTAACATGAAAACACGAACACAATAATACATGAACCTTATACGCAAGTATGATACAACATGATTGTCAAGCATAATCTAATCTACTGAATAAAAAATATAAGCATTTTTAAGTAACATATGTCTTTATCTACTCATAAAAAGTAAATATCATAAATTTATTACATGTTGAAAACATAAAAAAAAAAAACGTTAAATTTAGTAAAGTATGTGTAATAATCATTTTGTATATGAAAATAGACACACACTTATTAAATATTTTATTTTTTTCATATGTTTTAGTAACTTAAATTATTAAATCTTAAAAATATACTAAATATTCAAAAAATATTGAATTATTCGAGATGATAAAAATCAATTCTTTTTTATAGCAAATGAACTTAAATTTTGAATCTCAATTTGAAAAATTTTACAAACTAGCTTAAATTTTTAATTTTATTTAGCTATGTACATGTGAAGAAAAATTATTGTATGAATAAATTTTATAAATAATCTTTAATTTATTAGTTTTTATAATGATTGATTTAGTAACTCATTTTTTATCGTATTTGATAAAAAATATGAAATATTATTTATTACTACAATATTTTATAAATAAAGTACTTTTTAAAATAATCTAAATAAGATTGGTACATGAGTGTTTATATTTTTATAATCAACATTTTAATATTTATATTTTAAATTAATAAATATCACATATTTTAAATTAAAATTTAAACAAAAATTTAAATATAATATATAAAGGATGGACGGTAAAGTCCGTTATTTTTGACGAAAGTGCATTTTAGAATCTACCTATTTAGGGAGCAATACATGTTCATTACTTTTAAGAAAGGATCGCATAAGTACATTTTGTAAAGGTAATGGATTTCTACTGTCCCTATAATAGGGGCGGCAGAAGTCCATAATCTTTACAAAATAGACTTCTGTTACCTTTTCTTAAATATAATGAATTTATTGTGCCCCTCCAATGAAATATATGTTTAAAATATGCTTTCGTTAAAGATAGCAAATTTATGCTACTTTGTTTTTTCCACATAGGAATAAAAGTCCTGCAATTAATCTTGCCTAGAACCAGCTATGGTTATTAGCTACGAATAAAATAGCAAATAGGGGGGGGGGGGGGGGGGGGGCATATGGTAGACTTTTTGGTCTTTTAAAGTCTTTTGTATGTATATGGACACCAAATTTGACAGGACCGATAGTTAAACACCTTAACATGGGTTTAATATTTTAGTGATGCATTTATTAAATAAAAAATATACATTATCAAATTAGTATATTATTAGTCCTTTTATTTAACAAAAATTATAGTAATGGTCCAATTTTAAATTTTAAAAAATTATTTATAGAAGAATAATTTTTATAAAAATATTTAAATAAAAAATAATAATATATTTATTTAATAATATGAATTTAAATAAATACTTCTTATTTAATAAAGAAACAATTAAAATACCAAATGTAATATTGCTATCTTTTTTGTTTATTTAAAAAAATTATTTCACTATTTGCATGCACCATTTCGATTATATGACCAACCATTAGTTTAGTGATAATAAAGATTTAATTACTCAAAATGGTAGTATTTTAAGCTCACATTCGTTTTTGACAAAAGTCACAGTACAATCACGTTTTACAAGTGTAAGTTTACCTCTTTATCCTTTAACCAATTAGTTCAACTAGTTTCTGCAAAGCTTAACTCTTCGTCCTCATCCTCTTCATTATATTCCAACACCAAATCTATTTTCTTTCTTCTTCTTGTTAATCTTAAGAGCCTATCTTTCTATCACGCACTCACTCACTCTAATAGTTCAAGGTCTATTACGGGTTGTCACCTTCGTTATCTCCGACGATGATGACGTTAATGAACACTCCAGCTGCAAATTTCCTTCCTAAATAGAAACGTTCAGACAAAATTACTCCTACCCACTCCACAATTTTATTTTTTGTTTTAAATTTTAATTAATTGAAAATTGCTATCAAATTTCAAGAGTGAGGGGTGTGTTTGGAAGTTGAGAAGAAGAAAAAGAACCATGCAAAAAATTGAGCACGTGTAAGGTGTTCTATGATCTCATCTTTTCCTCTATCGAATTCTTTGGAAGGATATACAACTACTATTGTGAAAATGGGCCTTTTTTAGTATAGTAATTTTCCTTTTTTGTTGATTCTTCGAAAGAGCTGTGTCTCTTTGGACTTGTATCTCTCTTCTAGTTATACATTCTTGAATTAGTGCAAGTATGTAACTTGTTACTTACATGCAGTATTACATACTGAGATACAAGAGTGTAACTTGTTACATACTTAGATGTACATATTGAGATTTAGGTATGTAACTTATTACATACTGAGATGCAAGTATGTAACTTGTTACATATTGAAATTCAGGTATGTAACAAGTTTACATATCACATATCATGTATGTAATATGAGTTACATACTTGCAACATTAAGTTACATGCAGGTATGTAACTGTTACATATTGAGAAGCAGGTATGGAACTTGTTACATACAGGCATGAAACTTGTTACATATTGAGATATACATACTGAGATGCAGGTATGTAATTTGTTACATACTGAGATGCAAGTATTTAACTTGTTTTGTACTGAGATGCATGTATGTAACAAGTATTACATATCACATATCATGTACGTAATACGAGTTACATGTCTATAATATCAGTATGTCTTTAGTCATGTGATATGTGATATTAGTATGTAATAAGTTACATACTGATATCACATACCACATGACTAAAGACATTTCTATAATTTATTTAATTTTAATATAACCAAAACGCAAAGTTTTGGGCTTATTATTGCTAGTTTTGGAAAATTTAACTTTTAACCAAAATGTAAGCTATTTAGGTAAATTACTCGATAATAAATGAAAGTAAATGTCATTTAGTTTGCCTTCTGGTGTATAAATAATGCAGTTATTCAATTAATTTTATTTTTAACCTTCCTCAGTTAAAAAAATATATTTATTTTCTTCTAACACTAAAAAATATATGGTTATTACGTTAAAAGAAAAATAAACATATATTTTTTTCACTGAGGAGAGTTAAAAATAAACTTTATACATGAAGGGAGGTTATTTCATACAATTAAACCTTTAGTTTGGCTTCAAATTTACACTCTTACATTAAAATGAGAGATATTTTAAAAATATTTATTTGTATTTGATTTTTTTTTATGAAATCAAATAAAGAAGGTTAGAAATAGAAGAATGAAGAAAAACAATAATAAAAGGAAAAGGGGAAAAAAAGTGAATGTGAACCAAATTTTTTATATAAATGAATAAAGTAAGGTGAAAATATACTTAAAAAAAAGTTGAAGAGATATGTTTATAATAAAATAAGGATAATAGTATTCATATAATTATATGTACTCAAATAATATTGGTTTATATCTAGTTACTAGTGTTAATAAATTAATAATGTTTATTGCTTACAAAAGCATTAATTTTAAATGTTAAATATTATTGTAATAATTTATAGGCATGTACTATTAAAACAATGTGAATGACTAGATGAATTTTAATAGATATCTTCTGCATTCACATTAACATATTTTCATATATTTTATGACTTTCTTATGGTTATAAAGTATGTTGATTTATTTTATGTGCTCCTAAAATATGGAAAAAATAAGTAATTATCTTAAAGAGAAATAAACTTGTATTGAATTACTTTTTATAGATAAAACATATATGTATATTATATATCAAGTTATTATTTGGTTGCATGATATAAAAATTATCCCATATTATTCTTCATTTTATAATTATTTAACACTATTTAGTACAATAATTAATGCTCAGTGTATTTATTGACATTGAAGAATGTTATCAGAGCATATACAGATGTTCAATCTTACAGAAGAACAAAATGATGAGTTTTATTAAATTGAATATATGAATTATCATCATTACTGTAGTATGTCTTATAAGTGCAACATTTTTAATGAATTCTGTAATAATTGACAAAATAAGCTATTTTATAGAATAATATGTACCTTAGAAACTAATATTTAATATAACATGTTATCAAAGTAAATACCACTACTACAAAAGTAGCATTTCTTGACAGAAATTTGTTGTCAGTTTTTTTAAAAACTGATAAGGCATAATATGTAGTTAGTTTCTTAAAATTGCCAAGGTATAAAATAACTACCTTGACAATTTTTTGTAAAAATTGCCCAAAAAAAATAATGTACAATTCTCAACTAAATTACATGAAAAAATTCAAAGCTAAATTTTTTACAAAAAATCGACAAAGAAAATAATGTACAATTCTAAACAAAATTACATAAAAAAAAATCAAAACTAAATTTTTTACAAACAATTGTCAAGGAAAATAATGTAAGAGTTTTAAATTAATTTATTTATAAAAAAAAATCAAAACTAATTAACAGAGCAGTAGAAGAAACATAGTAAAAAGAGACTTAGTATGCGTGCTTTGTTGAAAAGGAATTGAAATTTGTGTATTGCAATATCAAGCTGAGGAAGACAAACCCTATAGCTTTCTCAACTCTATCCTTACTCTTCTCTTTCTTTTTCATCTTTGTTAACAAAATTTGATTTGCAAGAAACAAAGTAGAAGAACAAGGAACAAGGATTCTCTTCTTCTACCTTCCATCGTCTATTTAATTATTTGGGTTCTTTTTTTGCCCTAAATTAAAATAAAAATTTTAGTTCTTGCTTCAAGTTTCGACCCATAGTCCGTTTAGTGTTCATTTTAATTTGGCCACATTACCACCGGGGAAGAAACGGCCTCATACTAACTCGGTTGCAGGTATGCTTATTTGTCTTCTTTATCTAACATATTCACTATTTTCATTTATTAGTTTAGATTATTATTCGCTATTGGGATAGGAAGTGGAAAATGGTAGAAAAATATATGTTTTGGATATGGACAAGAGTGGGACTTGGAAAAGCTTGGATGGAGAAAAACTAAAAGGTACCTTGGAATTAAAGGCTGAAATTTGGAATTTTTTGCTCAAGGAACTATTGCTGGATCTTTAATGTCATAGATTACATTCTTGGGCATTGATGATATTGTCTGTGCAAAATACGCAAGCTTTAACTCAGGTTTGTTTTAGTCATTTGAAGCAGGAAGGTCATTAGCTTGAACGTGTTGAAATAGTTAAATATTAGATAATTATTATAATATTTTTTTATTAGTTTATGAGTCTTATTTAGAGTTTTATTAAAATTAGGTTTCTAGTTTATTATCACTATAAATATCAATGTAATCTTTCAATATCAAATATGAATGAGAATAAGATGTCTTTCTTTAATTTTCTTATTATTTTCTCTATCTATTTTGATTATCTTCATATAATTATTTTTGCTTCATAATTTAACTTGTATCAGAGCAGCGTTCGATTCCTGAACATTAATATACACTTTTTCTATAAATTTTTTTTTTTTACCATCTCATCAGATCAGTCACCTGGTATCACAACATACAGACAAGAGAAGAGAAACAGAAATCAAAAAGAAGAAAAACCATTAGAGATCAAAAAATGCCTTCTTCTCTCCAACTCCACAGAATCAACCCAACAATTCCCTTGCAATTTCAACGTGGGTCGAGAGTAGAGCCGGATAAGTTTATTGAGGACACGGTCAGAAGAACTAATCAATTCGGTGACAACTAGTTGGGAGTGGATCGATTTCACGGATATAGGGCTTCTGCAACCATCTAAGAGTTTCAAAAGTGGGTCGCTCCGTCCGTCCGGGCAGCAGCCCATTGCACCAGTCTCTGCGACCCATCAGCCTGTCCAGTCATCGCACCTCTCGCAGTTCGACCAATCCCCAGCTCCTTCCGCTCGCCTTCCATCAGCGCGCCTGTCCCTCAGTCGCTCTCCAGATCCACGCACCTGTCTCTGCCACACCGCGCGCTGTCCGTCCGTGCCCTGTCTCTCCTTTCTGTCAGCGAGCCACCAGCGCCAGTCACCAGCCACCAGATCCACAAACCAATCACCCTTCCGTGTGCCATATTCTTCGAGCCTCTCCTTTTCATCCACACGGCCTCAGACCAGTCACCAGTGCCGTCCACACCAGGTATCACCAGCGCCGTCCGCGCCTTTGCTCCGTCCAGCCTCCGCGCGCCTCCATCACCAACAGATTGACCAAAGCAATCTTGTGGCAAAAAAAAAAGGAGCATTGCAGGTTAGAATTTATATTTTTGCCAATACTATTTCTTATAAAGCATATTCATGAAGCATAATAGAGAATCATCAATTTTTTAGCTATTATTAAGAACAGAGGGTTCTTTTTCTTTAATAGTTTTGGGCTTTCATTTTAATTTTTGAAGTTGAAAAAAATCTTCGTAGTCTTATCTCAACTCTTGAAGTAAAGTCGGTTAAGGGTTTTTGTCTAAAATAGGCAAAATCCTTAATATAGTTTAAAAAAGGGCAACCTTGTGTAAAAGTTTAAAAATAGGCAAAATTCTATTTACTCTCCCAGTAGCCGGTTTGGTTGGGTCATTTAGTTTCCCACCAAAATAATTTTCTTTCTTCTTCTCCCTCCAACTACGCACCCTCTCTTTTTCTCTTCACTGATCTTCTCACCATTGTTGCGTGTCATCGTGGAAAAATTATAAAAATGAGGTTAGTAATATCTTCCAACAATATTTGCAATTTTTATTAAGATGTAAATGTTGAAATTTGTACCAGGATTTTTAAATAATAACTACCAGAAAAATGCGATTGGGACTGATGTATTTTCGAAAAATTTCCAACAATTTGCTTCATACTTTCGCGAGGAACTGATATGGGTATTATTTAAACAGATTTTTGGTTGAAAAACCGTATTAAACTGTTACCCCAATTCAATAATAATTAATAGAAACATATATTTTTGGCCGTGTGTAATCGAAACATTTATGAAATGCTATATTCAGTTTTTTATATGTGGGGGTATATGTGGTATATCTGAGGGTATATCTGGTATATCCGGTATATCTGGGGGTATATCTGGTATATCCGATATTTCTGGGGGTATATCTTGTATATCTCAGGGTATATCTGGTATATCTCAGGGTATATCTGGTATATCTCATGGTATATCTGGTATATCTCAGGGTATATCTGGTATATCTCATGGTATATCTGGTATATCTCAGGGTATATCTGGTATATCTGAGGGTATATCTCAGGGTATATCTGGTATATCTGGTATATCTCATGGTATATCTGGTATATCTCAGGGTATATCTGGTATATCTCATGGTATATCTGGTATATCTCAGGGTATATCTGGTATATCTCAGGGTATATCTGGTATATCCGGTATTTCTGGGGGTATATCTGGTATATCTCAGGGTATATCTGGTATATCTCAGGGTATATCTGGTATATCCGGTATTTCTGGGGGTATATCTGGTATATCTCAGGGTATATCTGGTATATCTCATGGTATATCTGGTATATCTCAGGGTATATCTGGTATATCTCACGGTATATCTGGTATATCTCAGTGAAATTATGGTATATCTCACGGTATATCTGGTATATCTGGTATATCTCAGGGTATATCTGGTATATCTCAGGGTATATCTGGTATATCTGGTATATCTCAGGGTATATCTGGTATATCTCATGGTATATCTGGTATATCTCACGGTATATCTGGTATATCTCACGGTATATCTGGTATATCTCAGTGAATTATGGTATATCTCAGGGTATATCTGGTATATCTCAGGGTATATCTGGTATATCTGGTATATCTGTGGGTATATCTGGTATATCTATGTATATGTTGGTATATCTCCATCTATTACACATTTAATCAGGTATATATGTTATATACTAATAACGCAGTTCAATATGTTGTATATTATTTGATATATCAATTAAACTTTACGTATTTTTGAATGAGATAAACCTAATTATTTTTAAACATTTTACAGAATGGATAGCCTTAGTATTCTAATCATTCACAATGGTAAATGGTCATTGAAGGATGGTAAAAAAGTATATCAAGGAGGTGAAGGTTTGGTGATGAAGATAAAAAAAGGATGGTTGTATAATGAACTTAAAGAAAAGTTGTTTCTCAAGTTAAAGATGGATAAGTTCAAGTATGAACTTGAAGTGAGATACTTCTATAAGAATGATTTGACATTACCATCTGTTTTAATAGGTGATGATGAATAATTGGAAGAGTTTTTTGACCTTCACGTTGAAGATAATGAAAGGAAGGCTGTTCTATATGTCACAAAAAATGAGATAAGATCTGTAGGTACAAGTAATTCTATTTGCCATGAGCAAGTTTTTAATACCGGAGGACGTAATGTAAATTTCTTGAGCGATACTAATATGCAAGAAGGATCTCAAAATCCAAATGGTGGTTGCGATAATGTACTTGATAGTATTCGTGATGATGTAGATCACAATTTAGTTCCGCCGCAAATGGGTGATGAAGGAGATATTGATATGATTAGAGAATATGAATTACCAGATATACCTGTCAACGAAAACGTTGATCATGATATGTCCTCAATGGGAGGTTTGCATGCAATTCATAATGAAAGGACACAAGTTGAAACAGAAAGGGTCATTGTTAGAAATCATGAGAATTATGGTTTATCCCAGTCTGAAGGAAGAACTGTAATTGGAAACAATAATGAATTACGTATCGGTCCATCCAGTACACCCACAGAGATTATTTCTAATGGTGACGTTTCGTCGTCTGTGGCACATGTTGAGCTTGATTTGAAAGTTGATCAAGTGTTTGACAATAAGATAGATTTCACAACACATGTCGGTCTTTATGCCATAAGAAACAGATTTGAGACGAGGACACTGACTAGTAGGAAAGACCGTGTTCTAATACGTTGCATTCAATCTACTTGTAGTTGGATGATTAGATGTAATAGGATCACTGGATCTGATAGGTTCAGGGTAAAAGAATACGAATCAAGACATACTTGTGATCCTAACAATTACATGAGGAAGAATAGGACTGCAACCTCAAGAGTGATAGGAAATGCCATAAAAATGAAGTTGGTCCGACCAGGAAGAATTTATAAGCCCAAAGATATTATTGATGATTGTCAAAATGAGTTTGGGATTGAGATTGGTTACACCACAGCATACAGATCTAAAGAGAAGGCTCTTTATTTGCTACGTGGCAGTGAAGAGGAATCTTTCCTGAAGCTTCCTTCCTACTGTCATGTTTTGAAGGAAAGAAATCCTGGTAGCGTCACACATATTGAAGTTGACCAGTCCGGAAGATTTAAGTACTTTTTTATGGCACTAGGTCCATGTATCAGAGGATTTTTATCTTGTATAAGACATGTAATTACAGTCGACGGTGCATTCCTATCAGGTAGGTATGCTGGGACATTATTCGTAGCAAATGCTTCAGATGGAAATAACAACATATATCCATTGGCCATTGGTGTTGGAGATTCTGAGAATAATGAAGCCTGGGAATGGTTTTTGTTAAAACTATCCGGTATATTTGGGCACATTGATGATCTTGTTATTGTTTCAGATAGACACCAAAGTATTATACAATCTGTTCCTAAAGCCTTCCCCAATGCTTTGCATGGATATTGTGCATTTCACATGGAGATGAATTTAAACCACAAATTTAAGAATCCTGATATCACACCTTTGTTCAGATGTTGCGCAAGGGCATATACGAAGCGTGAATTTGACAAATACATGGGGGATTTGAGACTGATCGATCCAGATATAGAGAAGTACTTATTGGAAGCAGGTAAAGAGAAGTGGTCAAGATTTCATTTTCTTGGAAACAGATACGGTATAATGACCACAAATGGTTCAGAATCATTTAATAATGTCATGAAATCTGCTCGTGAGTTGCCTATAACCATGCTTGCTGAGTACTACCGTAGCAAAATACAACATTGGTTTGTCGAACGTAGGGAGGTTGGGATGAGATGGGGAACTCGATTCCTTACCGATGAGGTTGAATCAATTATGCGTGCAAATCACAATAAGTCCTTAAGGTACAGGGTTTTCAGAATTAATGCACATGTTTTCCAAGTATGGGATTCGTACATCATTATATTGTTATTGAATTTTTAAATATGTAAATTTAACAGCATATATATTGTTGTATCTCTTGTAAGCCTATAAACCATAAAGTAACTAGTTCATTCATATGAAAATATAGGTTGTACATGGTGATACTAGTGAAGATGTTGATCTACTGAACAGAAGTTGTAGCTGCAGAGAATTTGATGTTCACAAAATCCCCTGTTGTCATGCCATTGCAGCGGCCCGTTTTCAAGATGTTGATGTCCAGTCCTTTGTTGACCGATTATACACAGTCAATTGTTATATTATCGCATATGCGGAGGCAATATTTCCAGCAACTGACAATGGTCAGTGGGACATTCCACCAGAAATCATAGAACTAGTTGAACTTCCTCCTAACACAAAGAAAAAATCTGGCAGACCACGGAAGCGACGCATACGTTCACGTGGGGAAGTAATAAAGAAGTTAATATTGTGCAGTCGTTGTGGAATTACTGGTCATAACAGGAGGACTTGTAATGTTTTTCGTCAGATGATTGTAGAACCTTCCCTAGCTTCTCAAGAATGAACATTTTTATGTACCCTGTAATCTTTTATTATGATTTTAAGTATTATATTATCTGTATCTGAATTTTGTATTAATGATAGTTTTATATTATGCCCTGTCTCTGAATTTTCATGTATCACGTATATACATGTGTTGTTATACTATTTTAGAAGATATACCCTGAGATATAACCTGAGATATACCAGATATACCATGAGATATACCAGATATACCCCCAGATATACCAGATATACCAGATATACCCTGAGATATACCAGATATACCCTCAGATATACCAGATATACCCTCAGATATACCATAATTTCACTGAGATATACCAGATATACCAGATATACCCTGAGATATACCATAATTTCACTGAGATATACCAGATATATCGTGAGATATACCAGATATACCGTGAGATATACCAGATATACCCCCAGATATACCAGATATACCCCCAGATATACCCTCAGATATACCAGATATACCCCCAGATATACCAGATATACCCTGAGATATACCAGATATACCCTCAGATATACCAGATATACCAGATATACCCTGAGATATACCATAATTTCACTGAGATATACCAGATATACCGTGAGATATACCAGATATAACCCCAGATATACCAGATATACCCCCAGATATACCAGATATACCAGATATACCCTCAGATATACCAGATATACCCTGAGATATACCAGATATACACTCAGATATACCCTGAGATATACCAGATATACCCTCAGATATACCCTGAGATATACCAGATATACCGTGAGATATACCAGATATACCCCCAGATATACCAGATATATCCTCAAATATACAAGATATACCAGATATACCCCCAGATATACCAGATATACCCCAAGATATACCAGATATACCCTCAGATATACCCTGAGATATACCAGATATACCCTCAGATATACCAGATATACCCCAGATATACCAGATATACCAGATATACCCTCAGATATACCAGATATACCCTGAGATATACCAGATATACCCTGAGATATACCAGATATACCGTGAGATATACCAGATATACCGTGAGATATACCAGATATACCCCCAGATATACCAGATCTACCAGATATACCCCCAGATATACCAGATATACCATTAGATATACCAGATATACCAGATGATAAACTACGAATGAGTTCCAGAACTACAAAAAATTTATCCCAGAATTTGGATATTACAATTTCAGTAACAGATGGAATAAATCATAACCAAAACCGATTTCCTTCATTTCATTATTACACCAAAGTAATGTATCAGTACAATTTTACATAAATTGATCACATATATAATTACAAACATTACATAAATGTTCTCATAACCATTACATTTACAGATGGTATAAGTTTTACAATATTTAAAGCACGTAATCCATGATACTAAGCCTATGTCAAGCTGCATAAAAGTTCACAACAAAGCACTCCAGAGAAAGCCTAAATAGGCATTGTTGTTGCCTCTGTTGAGTGATATACCCCAAGCCTTTAGAATACCAAAGCAACATCAGATACCATTTGGAAGTTGCTTACAACCTACCAAAAAAGTGTTATATTATCAGATAAGCCACCAGAAAAATAACCAGATAACAAAATTACCAAATATGGGCCATAAAAAATAAAACTGATAAGTTTATATATATGCCATACCCGTTAAGTTGTAAAATGCACAAAAATACCTTAACACATAAAGTCCAGAGGCAATAATACATAAATGTTCTGCAACACAGAATCATAATCAAGTAGTTGATCAATTATATAAAAATATAATCTTTATTGCATACCAGATTAAACAATTATGTATTCATCGTCCGCAAAGAAAAGTTCACAACAAAGTTTCTTTCTGAAGAAACCTATAGCCTCGTCTTTGATGTCAGTCAGTGGCTTCTCATTTACTAAATACTCAATGAACTTCAGTGCATATATGCCACAGTCACCCCTGTGTAATATATTGAAGTAAACAATAAGTCCGTATAAGTAACGCAATATAACTTAATATTAATCTTTATTAAATCGATGTCACTAACCAAATAATAAAATATACTTACACTTGAACTTGCTGTGGAACAGCTATTGCATTACGATATATGGGCCACTTCTCTATGATTTTGTCATGTTCAACCACTTCCAAGTTATGAATCAAGTTTGGGATCATGACAGATAAATTATGTAACCTTTTCTTGAGAGTTCCATCTCTTATGTGTTTAGGAAGTGAATCATATACGTTAATTTGTTGTTGTCTGATGTCAAGTCCGATAGCAATCCAATGACCCTTCTCCAATATAACACCATATATATTGGAGACACGAATCCATGGTTTACCATAATCAGGCCGGACACCTGTTTCAAAACAAAGAAGAAATTTATATTATTATATGAAACGATAAAATGTTCAAGTTTGCCCAGATATGCAACACAGAATCATAAGTTTAAAAGTATTTTACCAGTCACGTAATCAAACCACTTCTTATCATTCAACCAAAAAGACAAGTGGTCATTCTTCTTCAACTTCTTCCATTCACTTGCACTTGCATCGATGTAAGCCTACATTTTCAAATATAGTAATTTTAAAGAAAAATTGTTACATCATCTGCAAATTGACCAGATATGACATGGAAAATTACGATATATACAACATATTTTTAAATAAACACCAGATATACTAAGTAAAAGTCTTACCCAAAACGACGAGTCTACAGTTGTCCAATTGTTATTTAGGAACAAGTGCGCATGAACTTCCTCTTTCTTCCTCAACAGCCATAGTCCGCAATCTATGTGCTGAAGTTATTTTGCCAATTTAAAATTACGCATCGTTGATACCAGACATATGAGATATATGTGTTGTTAGTTTCACTTTAGAATACCAAATATATTGAATAACAATCCATAAACCAAATAACAACATATAACCACTAATATCCATAAATTAACATAACCAAAACATGTACCTCATTGAGTAAAGATGATTGTGGTTTCAATATACGATGAAACCAAGAAGAGTTAGCCATACCCTTACTTGGGCAACCAACAATAATACTTTCCCTACATTTTGAAGAATAACAAAGACATCAGTAATTAACCATATTACGTGGGTTAAAAAAAATAGAGGCTAAATTGGATGAATAAATAAGACAATAAGTAGTAGGAAATACATACTGGTTGTCGTTATAATGTTGATATAACCATTCCAAGAAGTAGGTATATCTGGATTCATCAAACCCTCTCATCGGATCATAAAGGCCAGGTTGTTGTGCTTCGTCCGATTGGTGGGACTTTATTGATATACCTGATTTCCTCTTGGGCTGCACATAAGGAGATTTTAGGGAGGGACCAACTTTTCTCTTCCTCCTACTATATATATTACCAAAGGGTGCGGACGTGCCAGTCGAACTAACGCCCTTTGATGTTATCGAACCTAATCGCACTGAGGTGGTACCGGTGCGGATAGGGGCAGCCTCTAAAATATATTCCAAAGTAGAAAAATCCAGACCTGCCAAGTTATCATCTACTTCGGTTGCATGGACTGGCTGCTTTCCAAGGTTCAGTTCAGTGGGACATTCTTCAGTCACACCCACTGATTCTTCATGATGATCAGAATGAACCTTGGTTGTTTCCTCCCCAATTTCTTCTGTGCTCAACAGAATCATTTCTCTGCATGTAGCAGTACCCACTACTGGCTCTTCTTCCGTGGACGTCACATCATCTTCGTCCACTAAAATATGTACAGAGGCCACCTTACGTGGGTCAGTCAGTGGGACACTTTTTTTCCTGGACGAGTTCCCACCAGGTTTCACTGCTTCTATATCTGTTGCAGTCTTTTGTTGTTGTCTCAACAACTGATTCAACACATCCTTCATCCAATTTTGGTTTTCTTTTATTGAGATGACCTCCTTCTTCAAATCTCGAAGCTCTTGCAACACCTAAAATTACAAAGCATAAAAATTTATTCGTACAAGGTTGCAATTAATGACATAAACTAATTCAAAATCCAAGGGTTTTATATGTGCCGTATTATATTACCTCCATAATGGAAGTTGATGAATGAGATGAAGGTTCATCTTTTTGGACTTCCGGGATAGGGTCACTTTTATCACCACTGTGACCAGATGTGTGTTGATCTTCATCGCCTTTGGAAGGCAACTCATCATTCAATCCACTAACGTTTGGCACACCAAGGCCAGGTTGCAGCCTTGCATATTGTTGTGCCGAAATTAAGTATGGACTCTTTCTCTCCGATTCATTAGGAGTGAGTCTCGTCAGCATATGAAACTGTATCATATACAACGGAAACATATACCAGTTAGTTAAGTACAATCGAAAATATAAATAAAATAAATTTAATAACAAAAACATATAGGCAACAAACTTACATCTGAAGCCTGGAATATTTTATGGTTTATGTCCCAAAACTTCAAATAGTGCCCCTTCTTTTCATTCTCCCAGCGTAATATCCTGGGCAATGCATCTGGAGATGTACAAGTTGCTAAATCAGTAATAGGCACTTGTATGGCCTCGTAGGCCCAAACTTGCAGTGCCCAAGAAAAACCATAGACACTGTAAGTTGAAGCGACCCCTCCAACTTTTTGAAGATTAATATTCTTCAACCTCCTTACGGTGAAGTCATAGACTATCTTACCCCAGGGGTAGATATTAAACTTGTCAACGTCTTCAACTAAATCCAAATATTCATCATTAATGGCCCTCAAATTATGATCGGCCAAAAGTATTATTTCCAAAGTATATATCAGAGCCAACCTCAAAACATCTTCAGGCTCCGTGGACAATGGAAGGTTTGTAAATACCTTCTCCAACTCGACTTTCTTTATTGGCCTGTCGGTCTTGAAGAAATTTTTACGCAACCGACCACTTTGAGCTGGACTTCCTTCGTCACCGATAAACATCATACCGGTGATTAGGCTAAACTCTTCATATCCAAAAAGGTGGGGTGCACCATTTACAATAACTCGGAGTTCTTTCCCCGATTGATCTCTATCTTGCATCAATAATATATGATGCAAGAATCCAGCTGTAAACTCTATATGTTTCATCCTTGTGATGAAACCAAAACATAAGCCCTGAAATCTTTTCAGTAACCCAAATCCTTGTAGGGTCGTCTTCAATGTTGCAAAATTTTGAAGACGTGATATGTTGGTTATTTTACCAACATAATAGTCGGATGAGGAGACATAAGGCACGAATGAGGTTTTTCTTGCCATTTCCTGCATATTTAACATTTACGGAAAACAATTTCATTAATACTTGTGAACAGGTATACAAAAATTACAATATATATGCGAAAAACATCAATCACATTAAACCAACATAAAAATACATCAAATTTAGGTTCATATAAATGAAACTTATAGAAATAGACCGAAATATACCACATATACCTTGAGATATACCAGATATACTCCGAGATATACCAGATATACTATGAAATATACCAGATATACCATGAAATATACCAGATATACCATAAAATATACCAGATATACCAGATATACCAGGAGATATACCAGATATACCTGGAGATATACCAGATATACCAGATATACCATGAGATATACCAGATATACCGTGAGATATACCTCAGATATACCAGATATACCCTGAGATATACCAGATATACCAGATATACCAGATATACCCTGAGATATACCAGATATACCAGATATACCCCCAGATATACCAGATATACCATGAGATATACCAGATATACCATGAGATATACTAGATATACCCCCAGATATACCCTGAGATATACCAGATATACCATGAGATATACCAGATATACCAGATATACCCCCAGATATACCAGATATACCATGAGATATACCAGATATACCATGAGATATACCAGATATACCGTGAGATATACCTCAGATATACCAGATATACCCTGAGATATACCAGATATACCAGATATACCGTGAGATATACCAGATATACCAGATATACCCTGAGATATACCAGATATACCAGATATACCCCCAAATATACCAGATATACCATGAGATATACCAGATATACCCCCAGATATACCAGATATACCCCCAGATATACCAGATATACCAAATATACCATGAGATATACCAGATATACCCCAAGATATACCAGATATACCCCCAGATATACCAGATATACCATGAGATATACCAGATATACCGTGAGATATACCAGATATACCCCCAGATATACCAGACATAACACAAAATATACCAGATATACCAGATATACCAGACATAACACAAAATATACCAGATATACCATGAGATATACCAGATATACCCCCAGATATACCAGACATAACACAAAATATACCAGATATACCAGATATACCTTGAGATATACCAGATATACCGTGAGATATACCTCAGATATACCAGATATACCCTGAGATATACCAGATATACCAGATATACCCTGAGATATACCAGATATACCAGATATACCCTGAGATATACCAGATATACCCTGAGATATACCAGATATACCATGAGATATACCAGATATACCCCGAGATATACCAGATATACCCCCAGATATACCAGATATACCCCCAGATATACCAGACATAACACAAAATATACCAGATATACCTTGAGATATACCAGATATACCGTGAGATATACCTCAGATATACCAGATATACCCTGAGATATACCAGATATACCAGATATACCCTGAGATATACCAGATATACCAGATATACCCTGAGATATACCAGATATACCAGATATACTCCCAGATATACCAGATATACCATGATATACCCCCAGATATACCAGATATACCATGAGATATACCAGATATACCATGAGATATACCAGATATACCCCCAGATATACCAGATATACCCTGAGATATACCAGATATACCATGAGATATACCAGATATACCAGATATACCCCCAGATATACCAGATATACCCTGAGATATACCAGATATACCATGAGATATACCAGATATACCGTGAGATATACCAGATATACCCCCAGATATACCAGACATAACACAAAATATACCAGATATACCAGATATACCCCCAGATATACCAGACATAACACAAAATATACCAGATATACCTTGAGATATACCAGATATACCGTGAGATATACCTCAAATATACCAGATATATCCTGAGATATACCAGATATACCCTGAGATATACCAGATATACCCCCAGATATACCAGATATACCATGATATACCAGATATACCATGAGATATACCAGATATACCCCCAGATATACCAGACATAACACAAAATATACCAGATATACCAGATATACCATGAGATATACCAGATATACCCCCAGATATACCAGACATAACACAAAATATACCAGATATACCAGATATACCATGAGATATACCAGATATACCGTGAGATATACCTCAGATATACCCTGAGATATACTAGATATACCAGATATACCCCCAGATATACCAGATATACCATGAGATATACCAGATATACCACTGATATACCCCCACATAATGTTATTCATGATTAACAACCAGATATACCAGAAATCAGATTATCCATCCATAATTACAAAATCCCAATATTACAAAACCTACATTTTACATAAACATTTAACCTTAAACCAACATTTTACAAAAAACCATACAAAAATAAGGGGTTTTCGTTGAGTTTCAACGAAAACCCAATTAAAAACCAAACTGCATAGCTTCAAAAGGTGAGTAATGGTCGAGTGTTTTCGTGCAAGGAAGACAAATTTGTTTAAAATACTTACCGAATAATGCAGAGCTTCAAAAGTTGATAGTAATGGTCGAGTGTTTTCTGCGTTGATACTGTTCGTCTTCTTCCTCAATCGAAAATGGGAGAGCTTCGCTAATACCAGATAGTGACGAGGGATTCTTGAGAGGTAGAGTAATGCTCAGAGTTGTGGGTTTGTTTGAACTGTTCGAATTCTTTATTTCAAACGGTTTAAATGAGTTTTCGGCTACCAAATGGGTCTTTGGGTGGGCGGTTAAAAAAAGCCCATTTTTAAACTTTTACACAAGGTTGCCCTTTTTTAAACTATATTAAGGATCTTGCCTATTTTAGACAAAAACCCGTCGGTTAATTAGTCAAATTTAAGAAGGAATAGAATTTGATTTCTCTACTGTAATTGGAATTTCGTTGAAATTAATTTTCAAAGGTGGACTCATATTTTCTATTATTTTAAGATTAAATAATACGTTGGGTAGTAGTGAATTATATTCTCTAATTAATGACTAATTTCATTAATTTCCATACGTCTCCTAATATATTTCAAGTTGGATACTCATATTTTTATCTTTTAATTTTTTGAAGTTTGTAGTTCATTAATTCATTTTCATCTTTGTAAAGTGTTGAATTTTTCAGCAAGGGAGGGTTCAAATCCACAACATATTTATTTATTTCCACTCATTGATGAGAAAATACTATCTTGTGAAACACTACCTAACCAATTGTGCAATCAATGACATTGGGAAACTTTCATACATCTAAACGTTTTACCTAGAAAAAGATAAAGTAGAGGGAAATAAAGATAGAGTCAAAAAGAAAATGCAGTATCATGAAAAGAAAGACCCATGAATTTGAGTTTTTAAGCATGAAAATTCTTTAGAGCAGTCAAAAGCAAACCTTCAAGGAAAATTTGCATTCCATACCATTTTGGTAAATTTTGGGTTGATTTATTCCTATAACTTCACACTTGATTCAGATGAAATGCGGTATTCGAGAATGTAGCTAAATTTGTTAACTGTATTCCTCTCAAATTAGATGGAGTCTAGTTTGTTAGGAAGTGTACTGTGCTACACTTATTGCATATCGAAGGTATAAATTAGAAATATAATATTCAAATGTGAAATTAGTTCTTAAAATTAATTGGAACTCAGGTTTAAAAAATCGTCTGCAATGTATTTTTTTTTCTTACTAAGGCTAGTTCACTAATATTTCCAAATTTTTGGAGAGTGAAGTAATCAATATATATGTTGTTTTCAAAATATCTTTAATAATATCCAAAAATGTTAAAAAAAAATTCAATATATATGTTGTTTTCAAAATATCTTTAATAATATCCAAAAATGTTAAAAAAAATTCAATATATTTGTAAAAATTATGTTTGTTTTTCATCTTTCTTATTAATTTTTTTTTTTTGTATTATGTGATAGAAATGGATAAGTCATGGATGAGAAAGTCTAGACTTTCTCAAGAGTATATGGATGGAGTAAATAATTTCATCAACTTTGCTTGGCTCCATGCTAATTATCTAAATGCTATTCAGTGCCCTTGTGTCATTTGTACAAACTTTGAATACCACAATGTCAATGACATAAGAGATCATCTCATAGAATATGTATTCTCCAAGGTTATAGAAATTGGCATTAGCATGGTGAGCCCATTAAAGGAGTTGGTTGTGAAACCGAACCTTGCGAAATCGAACCTACTTTCACCCATTGGAATCGAGCTGCCGATATCCTAAATGAAACTATTGACATGGTTCGTTCAATGGAAGATGAAGAAAATGTTGACCTCAATATTTCAAATAATTATTGGAAGAAGCAGAAAAGCCGCTATATTCAGGTTGCACAGTGAAACTATACAACTTAAAGGCCAAGCATGGTGTGTCGGATAAGGGATTTACTGAATTCTTAATAGCATTTGGTGAGATGCTCCCCACTAAAAATGAGTTGCCCACTTCCTTGTATGATGTAAGAAAGATATTAAATCAATTGGGGATGGAATATACAAAGGTCTATGCTTGTCCAAATGACTGTATTTTGTATCGAAAACATTATCAAGATGTTAAGAAATGTCTAGAGTGGTGAATCAAGATGAAAATTAACTACAAATGGAACCGAGCAAGAAGGAATTCTAGCAAAGGTTCTTTGGTATTTTCGACCCATTCATCAATTTCGAAGAATGTTTAAAAGCAACAAGACATCAAAATGTTGACATGGCATGCAGAAAACAATTCTAAGGATGGAGTGCTACGCCATCCTATGGATTCCCCATCATGGAAAGGAATTGATAAAAATTGGCCAGATTTTGCATCAGAGCCGAGTAACTTGTACCTTGCCCTTGCTGCAGATATAATTAATTCTCACAGTTCCTTAAGTAGTAGACATAGTTCTTGGCCTATGATGTTGATAACACATAATCTTCCTCCTTGGTTGTGCATGAAAAGAAAGTTCATAATGCTTTCACTGTTGATTTCTAGACCAAAACAACCAGGTAACGATATTGATGTGTATTTGGAACCTTTGGTTGAAGACTTGAAGTTATTATGGGATGTTGGCATCAATGTATATGACTCATACAAAAAAGGAACACTTCAACTTGAGAGCTATTCTATTGTGGACAATAAATGATTTCCTGCTTATGGAAATTTGTCAGGACATGCAACAAAAGGGTATGTTGCATGTCAATATGCAATGAAGGAACATGTACTAGGTATTTGCCTCATTCAAAGAAGTTATCGTATAGTGGACACAGACGATTTTTACCATTAAAGCACAAGTTTTAGACCAAAAAGGAAGATATATGTGGTGTAGGAGGTGATGATGTAGCTCCATTATCTCTACTTGGAGATGAAGTATTATTTAAGTTAAATACTTTATCCTTTCAAAGATTTGGAAAGTCTGAACTATTTGAGGAGACAACAAAACAAGTTGGGAAAGGGAAAAGAAAGAAGAGTAAAGTAAAGAAGATGAAGCAAAAGAAGAAGAAAGTGGACAAGTGTGACCCATGTTGGAAGAAGAAATCGATATTTTGGGATTTACCATATTGGAAATTATTACCTATGCGTCATCTATTAGATGTGATTACATCGTGAAGAATGTATGTGATAGTTTAATTGGTACATTACTCAATATTTCTGGTAAAACAAAGGATGAACTTGCTAGTCAGTTGGGTCTTAAAATTTTGGCATGAGAGAAAATTTAGCACCAATTGACAAGGGGAAGAAACTTTACTTGCCTTCAGCTTGTTATACATTGTCCACAAAAGAGAAAATATTTTTGCAAGTGTTTATCAAATGTGAAGGTTGCTGAAGGCTACTTATCTAACATCAAAAACTTGGTATCAATGGAAGAACTAAATCCTTATGGTTTAAAATCTCATGATTGTCACGCTCTTATGCAGCAACTGTTGCCAGTTGCAATTAGGTCTATTCTTCCAGACCATGTCCACTTTGTAATCATTTGATTGTGCCTTTTTTTCAATGCTATTTGTAAAAAGTCTATTGTCATTTAAGAGTTGGACAGAATTCAACTTGAACTTGTGGAAACATTGTTCTTGCTAGAGAAATATTTCCCTCCATCGTTCTTTGATATGATGGTCCACTTGACTGTTCATCTTGTTAGAGAAGTTCAATTATGTGGTCCTGTATATTTACGTTGGATGTATCCTTTGAAAGATACATGAAAGTATTGAAGGGCATATGTACGAAATTGTCGAAATTCAGAAGGATACATAGTTGAAGGTTACATTGTAGAAAAGGCCATTGAATTCTGCACAGAATATCTAACTAGTGTAATAGCCATTGGAAATCCTTTTCACAAATTGTTCTTAGATTGTGAGAATCGAGCAGAAGGTAAACCAATACTCACACCATATTTGGAGTCAATTAGTTATGAACAATGGGAACAAAGCCATCGGTTGGTATTGGCAAATAATGATGAGATTCAACCTTACATTGAGTTAAGTATGGTTAGCAATTATTACTAAATTTTATATCAAATTTATCTTTCTAAAGTTAAAGCTACCATTAAAAAATATTTTTTCCTTCTATTCTTTCTTTGAAAACAAAATGCTCATGAAAATATTGAAGGCCAACCCCAAAAATAAAAAAGGAGTGAGAAATGGTTCCAGGACGAGCACAACAAGAAGTTCATCCGTTGGTTTCATGATAAGGTTCATCACGAATTACAAGTTGAAGGCAATTCTATAACAAAAATTGTAAGATGTCTTGCACATGGACCCTGTCTTGAGGCTTTCAAATACAAAGGTTATTAATGGATGTCGATTTTCTACTAAGGCATGGGATGACGAACATGTTCAAAATAGTGGGGTTTTGGTAGTTGCTGAAACTTGGTCGTTTTCTAGCTCTAAGGATAAAAATCTTATATTATCTGATTGTACATATATTATGGGACAATTAAAGAGATATGGGAACTAAACTACCATGTATTTTTTGTAGCATTGATTTTGTGTGATTGGTATGAGTAAAACTAATACTAAGGTACAAGAGGACATAGGCTTGAATCTTGTTGATCTTTCTAAGATATGTAATTGCGATGATCCGTTCATTATGGCTGCTCATGCAAGACAAGTATTTTACATACAAGATCTAGTGGATACCAAATGGTCGGTTGTATTATTGCCTCCTAAACGAGAGTTTTATGAACAAGATGATGAAGGATTGGGTGAAATTTTGGCTGAGCATGATTCATTTACAACTATGATACCTTTAGTAGAAAATGATAAATTTTAAGAAGATAATAATTCAATTTATGCTCGCAATCATAAAGATGGCATCTATGTAAATCATTGAAGCAACTTTGAATTAATAATGTAAGTTGGTGTTATCCTAACTTTTTAAAAATTTTGTAACTAACATATACTTTAATGTTTATAAAGGTTCAATTTAAGATAATTATTCATTTACAACCATGTGATTCTTTTTTGCCTTTTCAAGGCACATTTTAATTAGTACTGCACGTTTTATGCTTGTTTTCATTATAGTTTTGTTTTTTCAGAGTAATGGCTGAAGAAGGTGATATGACATCTCATCATGATGATTCTGTCAGTGATAATGATGGACCACCTGTTGATAGTTTTGAGGGTGAAATTTCAAATGAGGATAAACCAAATAAAAGGCAGAGGGGCATAACAAAAATGACATCTATTGCTAAAGGTATGCCTAATGGAAACAAGATAACAGTTAACTTTGATGAACAAGGTAATCCAATTGAAGAAGCAGGAACAAAAATGCTCTCTTACATTTGTGTATTGGGAAAGTCTTCAATGAATATTACATGTAATGATTGGCGTAAAGCTAACAAGGATGATAAGGAAGCCATTTGGCTAGACGTTAATGTAAATGTATGTATTTTTTGTTCTTTCTATGATCACTATATATACTTACAATTCTAGATTCATATTTCTTTTAAAGGAGAGATACAATGTTCCCAAGGAATATAAGAAGTGTTTGAAGGTTGCTAGCAAGTCATGGAGTAATTTTAAAGGAGAATTAAGAAGAGAATGCATTAACCCATACTTGAATCCTTTGGATGAGCAGAATTTGTATACACGATCAAAAAAATACACATGGATCAAGCTTGCAGATTGGAAAGCATTTGTGGATTATACTCGATCAACAACTTTCCAAGTAGCGTGACTAATAATTGCACATATATTTCCTGATAATATTTTATTTATGATCTGTGACTATATATATATATATATATATATATATATATATATATATATATATATATATATATATATATATATATACTTACAACTGTAGTTCTTTAATGGTTGAGTGCATGCTTGAATTAGATTATATTTGTGATTTACATCCATATATTTGTTAATTTATTCTCTACTTTTTCTTATGATCCAAATAGCAAGAAACTGAAAGGGGTCAGAAGATAAGGGAAAATAATGTGAATGTGAATCATACGAGGAGAATGAGTTTTCCCAATTTTAGGTTGAAGTTGGTAAGCAATAAAATATTTACACTTTTGCCTTCATCTAAATATATTTATGACATTAATTATGACATATAATCTATTTTGAAAATATTTACAGGCTAAAGATAATGGAGGTAAACCTGTTAGGCAGGCAAAGGTGTTTTTGGCATCAAAGATATTGAAGAAAGGAAAAATACAAAATCCAAAGGCACAATAAAACATTAATAAAGTGGTATACAAGTTGAATTTTTTTTTCTTTTGTGAAAGAGTGAATATCATTGATTTCTTTTAACTACTAATAATCATTTAAAATTCAAGCTATTTTAATATCGAATATCTTATGTAGGAAAAGATAATAGAGTTGGTTGAGCGTGGTGAGGTTGAAGAAGAACCTGGTAGGGATGCATTGACCATAGCTTTGGGTAAAGATCATTAATGTCGAATGAAGGGTTGTTCACAATACAGTTCTCAATCTGACTATTGGGGTATGCCTAAACAGCAAACTGTCTATAGTTCTAGGGATGTTGCAAATATTTTAAAGATGGTTGAGTCGATGAATGCGGAGCTTATGTCATTAAGAGAGGAGGTTCATGGAAATAAGAGTGAGAAAGGTTCAAATGACCGAAGTATGAAGGACTTGCAATCCTTCACCAGTCCATGTAAAGTTGAAATCTTTCCAAAGCATGTGATTGACGTACATACACCAAAAGTTAATTCAATAATAACTCCTTCAAAATGTCCTTCATTTGATTTGGGATTAGTGGTATGGTGTAAGATTATGCATTTTGATATGTTACTGATATTGTATTTTAGGATCAATTTTTATGATAATTGTACTTTAACTATGTCATATTTGCAAGGAAAGCAATGTTTGCTTGCTTATGAGACAACATCTAATATTGCGACTTTAGGGAGGGTAGAAGATTCATCTAGTGGTGTATATCATGAAAAATCATTAAATTGTGCATGGAAGGTGAGTGTTGTTACTGCTCAACAACGTTCATGTACTCTACCTATACCTATAATGCATCATGAGAATGTTGGTGAGGCAGAAGGAGCATTTGTGCCATGGCCTGCACATCATGTCATTTTGAAGACAAATATGGTAAAAAAAATTTATTTTTTTTATTAATTTTGATTTATAAATGTTTATGATTGATATGCGTATCCTCTATACTAGCAATTATATAAGTAATAATGTTGAATGTAGGATTTGAATAACAATAAACCCAAGCATTCAAGTAAAAGTATAGAATTCAAGCTTGCTTCAAAGAATGTCATAAAAATTGGAGAATCAAAACGAAAGTCTTTAGAGGATGTGGTGGATAAGGGAACAAAGAAACAAAAAGTTGTAGTAAATCCATTAAGTACTAAAGAAAGTTTCTTCAAACCTATTGATAAGCCCATCAAGTATACATCAAATCAAACTAAAGATTTGCCTATCCCTTTGAGGTTTCTTATCTCCTTATGCTCAACTGCACCCTCATTATCTCTTATGGTTGCTACTATTCCTATGGACGAGGAAATTTTGGGTTATGAATCGTCGGTTATGTTATCTGTTGATTACGTGCAACAATTTTACACCAAGTTGGACATTGACTATTCTGTCATTAAGTTATGGATAAGGTACTCATCTTTTTGTATATAGTAGATATTCATAAATAAATTATACTTTGAATTAAAACTAACTTTAATATTATATTTGTAGGTGTTGTTATGATGTTTTACTTGAAAATAACATGCATGGTGTATTTAGATTCATTGATTTTGCTTGGTTGGACTTTCATAACAATAAAACAAAGATTGAAATTGCAAGGTTGGTATATAGTAGATTGAAAGGGACACATGAAGGAGAAAGATGGATTATACCTTATAATGGAGAGTAAGTTATTTTCATATACTCAATCACACTAACTCAGGTTTGATTACCCCATGTGCTTATGAATTGTTATTTTGTTGTTAGGAAGCATTGTGTATTACTTGTATTTGAGCCATTCCACGATCAAATCTAATATTTAGACTCATTGTGGAAAGATGTGTTTCCTAATCTTTGGTGCACCATTGATCAGTAAGAAATTTCTATATTTCTAAAATTTATCAGTTTCCTAAATATGATTTTGCATTCCAATTTTCTTTATTCTTGTACAATATTTTATCTTTAAATATAGAGCGTATGTCATGTTGAATGTGGATCTTGATCGACAAAGGAGTAAGGTATCACCACAATGGATTAAAGTAATGGTAAAATGTATGACCACTAACATATTTGGTGAATGTATACATTGTATTATAATTAATACATTACAATGTGTAGTGTCCTCATCAAGATGATGAAGTTCAATGTGGATATTTTGTGCTTATGTTTATGAAGGTAATTGTCGACAACCCTAATACATCTATAGTTGATTTGGTAAGAAAAAAAATAATTAATTTATTATATTGGTATTTTGAACTTTAATTAAAGTTTCAAATTTAATTAATTGCAAAGTATAACGTAATTAGCTAATTGAATTTGCATGATTTATGTGTGTTTTATTTTCTTAGTTATGTAGTTTAAAAGAGAAGGTGATAACTACTTGGAGAAAGACATCGACAAAATGTGATTGGAGTGGGCACTATATATTCAACCTTATATGGTTATTTAATTAGCCTATTTTTCATACAATTATGCAATACACACTTTTAGATACATTTTCACATGCCAAAGCTTAAATTGTTTATATTTTGACTTATCTAGAACAATGTTGAATTATTTTTGTAGCACAGTACTTATATATGTTGGCAAAATATAGCATGTGTATTAATATATTGCATACTTTGTATATTTTCTATTTTGTAATCCAACAACAATATACTATGCTTATAATATTTATGTTGCATGTGGAGATAATAAATGCAAGACACTTTTCTTGTCAGGTTTTATAAATAACTGACTAGATATGTAAAATTTTCTTGTCAATTTTTTAGAAAAAATTGACAAGGTACATGTACCTCTCTTGACAGTTTTTATCTAAAAACTGTCAAGATATATATCTTTTTTGTCAGTTTTTATTAAAAAGTGTCAAGATATGTGTAGTTTTCTTGTTAGTTTTTAGTAAAAAGTGTCAAGATATGTATAGCTTTCTTGTTAGTTTTTACTAAAAACTGCCAAGATAGATAGGTCTACTTTGGCAGTCCAACGTAGATGGGTACTTATGCTGACACTACATATCTTGACAGTTTTTTTAACTGCCTAGATAGGTCTACCTTGACAGTTAAAAACTGCCTATAAAAGTCACTTTTGTAGTAGTGTACATTTGGCGTACAACTATAAAATTATACTACATATAAAGTCAAGTGTTGACAGTTAAAAACTGCCTATAAAAGTCACTTTTGTAGTAGTGTACATTTGGCGTACAACTATAAAATTATACTACATATAAAGTCAAGTGACGACTAAGTAGGCTTATTGGCCATAATAATGTTAAAATGTACCAATTAAAAGGACATCTCATATTGAACGATTATCATCATCAAGGGGAGCACATTTGTATACGCGTTGTATTCTTTTTTCTTTTTCACGTTTTTATCCCACTATATTTTCTTGAAAAGGTTTTAATGAAGCAGCCTGAGTGTATTATATGAGAATAATATATTCTTTCTTCTTTTAGTAGTATTTTTTTTTATCTCATTGGGTTTTTCTAGCGAGATTTTTAACTAGACATATTCTTAATGTATTTGACATCTAAAGAGAGCGTTATAATTTAGATGTCAAATCTTAAATATATTATATCTATCATATGGTTAGATTTATTTCAAATGAAAATTTATCTCTGTTATATCATAAATTTGTATTTAATAAGATATTTAACATCTATCATATCTTAGATTCAAAATTTATATTATATCTTGTAAACCCTATAAATAGGGCCTTTAGCAATGTATTATAAACACAATAATCAATGAAAATTATTTATTTTATTTACTCTCTTATTTTTTTTTAGTTTTATAACAAATAGAAAATTTTTCTTTTTAATATATATATATATAGATACCAAAACTAGTTATATATAAAAAGGAGAGTTGATCAATTATAATTATTTGGAATTTAATTTTGTATATATATATACAAAATATATATAATTATAATTCCAAATAATATAACTCTCCTTTTTATATATATAATTTTGTATATATATATATATATACAAAATTAAATTCCAAATAATTATAATTGATCAACTCTCCTTTTTATATATAACTAGTTTTGGTCATATGCGTTGCATGTGATTATATATTAATAATAATCATAAGTTAAAAAGACTAATTTTAAATTAAAAAATAACAAATATTGTTTTTATAATTATAAATTTTTAAAAAAATAATATAACACAATTTAGAATGAGGTTCTCACAAAAAACAATAAAGTTTAAGAAGTAAAATGTTTATTATATAATTTAAAAGACAGAAAAATAAATCTATTATCAAAACTAAAACTTTAAATTGAAATATAACTTGGACATGGCCGAGATAATCAAGATTCACTGTATATATAATACATAATCAAAATTATACAAACTGTAATTGTTATATATAATACAACATTATACAAACTGTAATTGTTAACCAAAATTATTTAATATAGCATAATAGTTTAAAACTCATGTTCAAAACTATTTAATTTTAATTTCAGCAATAAGAAGTGTGAAAACCTCCTTAATTTTCAAGCAAGTACACTTGTACAAAACAACATTGACATATGAGTGACAAATTTTATATTGTATACCTATAAAAATTAGTAAAAAAAAGTTATGTCAAATAAATTGAGTCATAAAATAAGATGAATAAGATAAAGGCAAAAATACCCTAGAAGTCCTTTAATTCTTTGAAAAGAAGCAGTTTACTCCTCCACCTATTTTTAACAGCACTTAAGTACTTTTTTATGAAAAAATAATAGTACAAGTCCATCTCTTATAGAGAAATGATAGCACAGTACTATATTTAAAAAAAAAAAATATATCTAGATTCCATCTATTAATTATAAAAGTTTATTTGTGCATATTAGAAATTTTATATAAATACAAGTTTAAAAATGAAAAATTTATTTGCTTAAATATTGTAAATTATTAAAATCAAAATGTTGCATGAAATTTTGATATCAGAGTCAGTAAATAAATTAAATAAATTTTAAAATTAAATTTATCTAACTTAATATGACAATAAAAGTAAATTATCTAAAATATTATAACGAAGAATCAATAAAATTGACACTCTAGTAAGAAAAGAAAAAAGAATAATATGAAACAGGTAAAATGAATCCAACAATTAAAAAAAATTATAATTGAACTAATAAACTGTTATAAATATAAGTTATTCTTGTAAAACCTTACAAATACTTAACAAAGATTTGTAAAGTCATATATAGTAAGAAAATGACTAATGTTGTCACTTTTACAAAAGAAAAGGGTTAAAGTGATGCAAAATATAAGGGACTAAAATGCCTCTTTTTATAAAAGAAAATGACCATTAGAGTCCCCTGCCCTAAGATAAAAATAAAAATGCAATGAGTTGTGATAAACTGATATGACCTACTAAATAATCCATTCTAACAATGTTTTTTGGAAAAAATTATTTTAAACATCAAATAAATAAATAAAATTAGTCAATGAAAATATAAGTAAAAAATAAAACTCTATAAATGATAGAAAATAAAAGAAAAAATAAAGAAAATAGGAAATAATTTTTTTTTTTACATTTATAATAAGGGTCAAAATACCTAAAAGAATAAAAGACATTAAGGTAAGACATATTTCATAATTTAAGTTATCTACCATCTATTTTAGGGTATGCCTAATACATTCCTTGTTCCTTTATATAAAAATAAAAAAAAATTATATCTTTTATAATTGTCAAAAAAAATATCAAACAAAATCATCATTAAAAAAATATCATGGAGAAAATTTTCTTTATATATAAAATAATAGATATACTAAAAAAATGTAAATTTTTAAATAAAATATATTATATAAATAGAAAATATAAAAATATTATTATCTTAAAATAAAAAATTATAAAATAATTATACTCCCACCAATTATATATTAAAAGAAATATAAATTATCCTATAAAATATATCAAATGAATAGAAATATAAAATATAAATAACCAACAAAAGTTATCAAATAAATGTAAAATCATCAATTCTCCTTTATATACATATTAAAAGATATATAAGATATAATAAAATATAAAAAAAATTATCAAACTAAAAAATATCAAATGAACATTTTGGGCAATTTTTTCTCTTAAAAGAGGAGTAATAAGAGACAAGAAATAATAAAATAAAAAAAACCATCAAACAAAACAATGTCAAAAAAATATTGTGGGGCAACTTCCTCTTTTTATATAAATTAAGTTAATAGAAATAAAAATAAAAATACCAAACACAAATAAATAGGAAAAAGTAAACTCTCCTTCAATAAAAATTAAATAACTATTGTTTGGCAACACTCCTTTATTATATAGATAGATAGATTTTTAAAAACTACAAAACTTAAATAAAATGTTATATAAATAGATTTTTTTTTTTATTTGAAGGCAAATGCCACTTTATATAGAGTAATAGATAGTATAATAATAGATTTATACAGATATTAATAGACGATAGAAATATATAAATAAAAATATATATAAAATTATCAAACAAAAAATTATCAAATTAATATGGATTCACCAACTTTTCCTTATATAAAAAATTATCAAATAAATATGGATTCACTAACTCTCCTTTATGTATATACTTGCACGTGCCCCCTTGTATATTATTTTTTATACAACTTATATTCACACAATTATTAATGAAACTTGAATCACAAATTTTTTATATTTTTAAGTAGGATTTATGTAATATATATTTTTTTAAAATGCAAGAAATTATGCATAATAAATTAAAGATATTAAAAGATGTCTTCTATTTAAATTGTTCAACTTCTGATGTCAAACAAATTCTACTATTCAACAAACTGTTTCTAAAATAGATAATATCATCATAAAAATAACTAATTAAACTATTATATAAAATCTTGAAGTAATACTCATATATATATACTTATTTTTAATGTGACAAATAATGATCTAATAGAAGAGAAGTTTTTTTGGGTCAAAGGTAGAAGTGTAATGTTAAGATACATAAATTTACACTCATATTAATTATGGTGTGAGAAGTGGTTAAGTAATTTTGAAAAAAAAAATTATTCACTTTTAAAGAAATTTTTTTTAAAAAAAAGTCATTATAATTAATATGGATACAAATGTAAGTACAAATTTATGATACCTTTGCATTTTTCTTTGGTAAAAAATGAACCAACACAGTCATATCTAGAGAACAAATAAAGCTCATAAAGTCTAATATTATTTCTTTATGCAATTAAAAGTATATCATTTAACATAAACTCCAAAACAACATTATCAAACAAAATAACAACAATATCAAAAAATATCAAAAATAAAAAAATATATATACAATTTTTTTTTTACTTCTTTGAGAATTTTTTGATATCAACTCCTACATAATTTTATCAAATGAAAAAAATCTGAAATAAAATAAAATCAAATAAATGCTACTTGTATGGAGGACAATTTGCCTTTATATATTTATTTTATTTCTACAAATTAAATATAATAATTATTTTTTAAATTGGTATAATTTAGTTACCTTTTTACTATATGTTATTTAATATATATAATAACTTAATACATATAACATTACTAAAAAAATAACATCTATTTACTAATATGTTGTTAGATTATGTAGGTTACTAATTACTTTTTTTTAGTACTCTACTTTTTATTTCAAAAAAAATAAAAATATCAAATACGAATAAATAGGAAATAAAACAAAAGAAATAGAAATATCAAACACAAATAAATAGGAGAAAGTAAACTTTCTATTTACTTCACCTAGTGCTGCCATAATTTATTTACAAATTCTTTTTTTTTTTAATAAAAAAATTTACAATTTCTGATTTAAAAACTTTTTTACTATTCAAAGAATAGTAAAAATATATAATTGTTAAAAAAATGAAAATAAAAATTATTTCAAGATTCAATTATCCCATAAGCCTCATTTTTTATAAGGGAAGCTTATTGTATTCTTGTAAAGAGTATTTTTTTGAATACCACATGATACTTAATTTTTTTTTTTTTTTTTATAAATTAGTTATAATAATAATTTTTTAAATTGGTATAATTTATTTATATTTTTATTATATGTTTATTTGAAGTAACAAAATTTTCTTTTATATAGATAGATAGAAGTTGGCATAAATGGACATATTGTAGACATTTTTGGTCTTTTTCTTGTATATATACGGACACCAAATTTGACCATATCAATAGTCGAAGACCAATTAATATTACTCTATTGCCATCTGCTTTTTTTATTTAATAACAAATACGCACTGCATACCCACATGTACAAATCGATATTTTTAAATTTCTATAAAGAATATATATTATTACACGATAAACACTTTAAAAAATGAAAATTTCATTGTTTGCATGCACAGTGCTTGATTAGATGAAAGAACATTTTAAACCCATCACCCACTCATTTAGTAATAAAAAAAGTGCTCATAATGGTTCAAGATAGAATCCTTATTTGTAAGGGCTTCTTCAATAAGACTTTAAAAAGTTATTTTAATATAACTTTTGTACTAAAAATTGTTCTAAAAAACTCTATAATTTGTACTAAAATAGTGATATGAACACCAAATGTAATGCGACACTGTTCACGATATTGTTCATGTGTTTCTCTCTCTCTCTCTCTCTTTTTTTTAAATATTAGTAAAAGATAGAAATTTTAAAAATATATTTTTTAATTTTATCTTACTCTAATTATATATCTTTGAATAAAATTTGTTTAAATTATATTATCTTTGGTCAAAAAAATGATTTTTTTTTTTATTAATTAATAATATTGTTTATTTTTATTTAAGTTAATTAATATTAAGTATGTGATGCAAAATTTGAAAAATTGACGTTCAATGTTGTGTATTTTTAATTGTCGTGTTTCTCTCAATTAAATGTAAATATAATATTTTATTTAGTGAATATAGTTTTTCTTGCTAAAAATATAATTTTAAAATTTATTATAACTAATATATATTTAATTAATTGATTCAATATAATAATTGTTTGGAATTAATTAAGAAAAAGAATATTTTACTTTTGTAAAAGAATATATTTTTTAATGTAATATTTAGACCAATAGTTTAGAGATGAAAACAATAGTGCAACTTTTGGATTAAAATAGTGAAAAAGTTGCACTAAAATAAAGTTAAAAAATTACCAAAAATTACATTTATAAACTTATAATAATAAAAATAGTACCTCAATAACATTAAATGGTATTCAACCGGACGATATTCAATATTGAACTGATGTAAATTACAATAACTTAACTTGAGCATCATTAAAAGAAAAATTATGTAACAGTTTTTTTAATAGTAAAAACATATTATTTAAATACAAGGGTGCTATTTTTTTTGTCAAGACAAAGGTGTTAGAGGTATTATACCACGTTGTTTAAGCATGATACTAATATAAGGTTTATAAGTAATCTTGAGACTTAGCAACAATAGATGTTAACCTTTTAATAATAGATGTCTCATGTTGTTTATACACTATATAAATTTTACATGAGCTTCAGTCGATCAATAGGCCAAAAATGTTGGGCCTCATCTCGAAAAAAAAATGAATAGGCCTTGCCAAAGAAAAAAATGACCCAAATAGAATATAATATAATAAAATAGGTTAAAAATATAAAATGATAGGCTTTACAAAAGACAAAGACTCAAACTTTGAGAAAAATGTTAAAGGAATTGTCCTATATTGCCTAAGCATAATTAATAATGTAATATTTAAAAGTAATCATGAGACTTAGTATAACACCTTATTCTTTACACGAACTAAAATTTTAGTTAAACTAATTTTTCCATAAATTTTTATGATCTTACCCTCAATATTTAGATGTTTCAATAATCAAAAAGTGTTTATATTAAATTTTGAAAATTTTGAGCAAAATTACCAAAATGCCCCTAACTCTTAAAACTTTTCTCATTATGAGACAAGGGTATTTTAGTCTTTTACCTAAAATGAATTATCACTAGAAGCCTTCTCTTTTGTCTCCTCTTGTAACATGTTAAAAAAAAAAAAAAGGAAAAACATTGCTGCTTGTGAGGACACACATGTCCTCATGAGAGATTTCCTTAGCTCTCATACATATCCTCCTCACCTCTTAAATTTTTTTTTTCTAGCAGCCGTGAACTAAGTTCTCTTATGTTTTCTTCTCTTCTTCTTCCTCCTCTTCTATAGAAAGTGCAATAATCTTTTTTCAAATAGAAATTTCCACCATTTTCAACAAGAAAGTCCAAACTACCATTCAAGATATTATGGGTATGTATTCAAACTTCCTTTCTTTTTCAATTCTTTTGATTGAATTATGTTTATGATCTAAAAATAATTATATTAACACAAATATATCTTCCATGCTTGAATTTTTCAAAAATAATCAAAGAAAATCAAAGAATTAATTAATTGTGATGTTGTCAATTTCTTATAACACTGTTTGTCCGAAAATTGAAATAAAAAACTGAGAAACTTCCATAACGAATTAGGGTGTGTAAATTATATTTCTAATAATATTTGGATGTCTAGTTTATCACAGATTTTATGGTTCATAATTTGGAGTTTTCTATGCAAAGTTATACCTAATTAAATGAAGGTTGTTTTATGAAACACAAACTGCAAGAACTCTCGGTATTTTTTATATTTGAAATGGTTATAAAATTTGGATTTGAGAAAATTATATCTTGTTTTAAATCTTGACATGTCTAGTGTTTGAAAATTTTTATGGTTTGTCGTTTTGATATTTCTAGACAAAGTTATACAAGTTTAACCAAGGATATGTCAAGTGAAAGAGGTGCTGAGAAAACTATTTGAAAAACCAATAAGATTTTTGTTAATTAAAATAGTTTTACTGATTGGAATTGGACGTTTTATGTCTTATTTTAAAGCTTAAGATGTATAGTTTAATATGGATTTTACGGTGTGTTATTTTGAGTTTTTTAGACAAATTTATAGCAACTTAACTAAATGTACGTCCTGTTGCAATTTTGGTGAGAAAAATTGTTTGAAAGTAATTGGTTTCTATGGATTTGAAATGAGTTATATATATGATAATTGAGTGTGTAATAACTGATTTTAAAATTTGAAATATCTATTTTTCTATATTTTTACAGAAATGAATTTAGACATTTTTACCAAAAGTTATATATGATTATACAAGTGTAGGTTTAGGAATACCCTAAAACTATTTAGAATGCAATGATCAAAGTCAAATAACTATCAACATCCTCTATTTTATAAATGTTAAAATACATTTCAATTTAAATTAAATAAGCAAGCTATAGAATTATTCTTATTCTGACACAAGTGTGGTTATTTAGGAAAAGTTGAGCATGCAGAACATACCGGACAGGTAGAGGACCATTAGAGACATTTTACTGTGAGTGGATATTTTATTATTTTTGAAGCATGGATATCATTGTTTTGAAAAATATTAATGTTCAAGTAAATCTAATTTATACAAGTTGCATATTTATGAAAAGTGCATTAATGTTAACTAGTGTTAGAAAAACATATGTCAATTTCAATGCATTTCAAGAACTTTTACACCATGAGAATATATTTCCTTTTTATTAATATAATCAATCAAGTAAATGAAAGATAATTTCCAAGCAAGCTTTGATTAAATCAATTTTATTAATTATACTAATTTTTGTACAAGCTTACAAATTTCACAAATATTTTACAATTGCCAGAGTACTACCCCTCATGTATTCATGATAGTTGGCTATACTTAGCATCCAGATATTCTGTGACTTGGTAAGATATCATGATCAACAGATTTGGTCCAGTTCAGCTTACTATGATGTTTAGCAACTAAGTATGATATTACAAATTCAGTATGATAACAAGGTTAGTTAAGTCATTGTGCACATGACTCATGTATTAGCAAAGCCAACTGAGCCATTTTTTGGCTGTATCAAGCGAGTTCCCCACACGAGTATTTGAGAGCTAGCAATAGTGCTAAATGTCTCCTCCGTTTGTGATCAATACCACACATGTGTAGTTAAGAGCTAATACCAATGCTAAATGTCTCCTCCATGTGCGATCAGATTTCCAAGTTCTCTTGGCAATAAAAATACATTTCTCATGGTTATACACATTATTCATTTACTGATTATAGCATTATTATATTTTAAAGATTATGAACATATATTTTTATCAGAATATTATTTCGTTATGTCATGAGCATGTCATTCATAGTTTTCACATGTATCAAATTACAGGTATTTTATGAAACTCAGGTTATGCATGTATGAGTACATTACTTATCATAAAAACTGTGTGCAGAATATTGTCGTCAACATATAGATATATAGATATATACATATATATACATACATATAAAATATATATATATGTATGTATGTATGTATGTATGTATATATGTATATACATACATACATACATACATATATATATATATACATACATACATACATACATACATACATATATATATATATATATATATATATATATACATACGTATGTGTATATATATCATGATAATTCATAAACATATCATATCAACTTGACACATGAATATTTGATGGACGAAAATCGGTACCTAAATACTAATCTCGTAAATGCTTATTTAAATTTATAAAATCTCGCAAGTGCACGAATCATTTTATAGAAAATGATAAGTATACTCCCAAGGTCGGTCTAAGGAAGGAATTTATGTGGTTTTTAATAATCATTCAAACTCTTAAAAATGAAATTAAAACCTAAACATCTTGTCTCGATATTTGATTTTGTTTGAGTCTAATCTAAAATACAAAAATAATATAGACCTGAATTCAATAAATAATCATGCAATTATATCATTCATAAACAGTGGAGAATTAATGGATAATAATAAGTTAATTATGCTTGCTTCATATTATATAGGTTATGAAATATTTGAATTAAAATTATTGATTCTCTCTTTTATGTATAAATACCACCTTTGGTGGGGTTAGATATTCTTTGGTAATTAACCAAATTAATTAACACCTATGGGTGGGGTTGATAATTAATTTGGTTAATTAAATTAAAATAATTTTCTAAGAGATTGCAAATGAACCATTTAAATGCCACCTTTGGTGGGGTTAGACATTTTAAACTTTATTCAAGGTGTCCAAGTTAAATTTAAGAATTTAATTATCTGAATACTAACTTTCAAGTTTTAAAATTATTACAGAAAATATTTTGTCAATACATTTTCAAATAATAATTCTTTGTGAAAAACTTTTGAAATAGAGTTTCGCATCAACAATACCAGGCGATTGTACCAATAAGTAGAAGAGCACTACTCTAAATCAGACCAGATAATTAAATCTTAAAATTTAACTTTCAGATTTAAAGTTTGTAATGAAAAATAATGTATTTCTCTCTAACAATCTTTTATATGAAAATCTTGAATAAAAACAATATTTAATTTTGTGAAAATGTTTTACCTATTAATATTTCACAAGCATAACAACAGTATTATTATCTCATATTAATAAACAGCCAGACATGCTCAATTTAATAATTAGCTAGAAAATTAAATATAGCATGTAAAAACAAAACATAAAAAATAATGTTGAAATAATACATTTAAACATACCTTAACATAATTTCGGAATTGTTTCTGGAAAAACCTCCAAACGAAATTGCATTACAATTTATTGAATCAAAACTAAAAATATTACAAGAATATAACTAAGTTCTTCTCAAAATGAGAAAAACTAAAAAAAACTAAAAAAATCTAAAAATAAAACTAAGAAAACTTTCTAGAGAGAGAAAGCTAGAGAGAGAGAGAGAGAGAGAGAAGAGAGCTCTAAAAATTGGTGTTTTAAATACAAAGGGGAGGGGGTGTATTTATAGGTGAAAACATGGGGCTAAAATTGGCAAAAAATGATAAAATGCCACAAGTGGGTGAAAAGGCACCAAAACAGGCTGGCTGGCGCGCACGGGCAGGGCGTTGGGCGCAGGCGCGCGCGGCGTGGACGGGCGATCTGCCCGCAGGCACGCACGTGTGGCGCGGCGTGGACAGGCGTGGGCGCGCAGGCTGTGCGGCGTGGACGGGCGTGGGCGCAGGCGCGCGGCGTGGGCTGTTTTGACCATTTCTTCATTTTTTTGACTTTTCTTTATTTTTTCTTCACCTTTTTGGATAGTAAATAAATACTATACTTTAAATATTGTGATGGATTGCTTCCAAATTAAATATAATTCCTGAAAAATAATAAAAATACCCGTGATTTCGAAAAGATAGAATTATATAAAATATGATAAAATCATGCATATATAAATCAATTTAATCAATTTAAAGTGCATTAAATCATGGTATCTTTAGTGCTTTTTAAGCACTCATCAATTTTACATTATTTTATAAACTTATCCACTCCCTGAGCTCCCAAGCTCACCCTTTATTCATAAACATTTCATATGAACTTGACATGAATATTACATTATTTTATAAATTATCCACTCCCTGAGCTCTCAAGCTCACCCTTTATATTAGTTTCCTCCCCAAATAATAGGTTTTGAGGCCACATCACTTGAGTCCGGAGGCTTAGGATCCATCTATTGTTGTGCAGTTAAGGTTATTTTTATCTCCTTTCTAGTTTTTATGGTGTATTTTGGGCAATTATGCTTTAGATTAGTGAACAAAAGTCTTATGTGGTGTATAGTATGTATCTGACAATATATAGTTATACTTGGCCATGAGCCACTTTCTAGTTATGTAAAAGTTAAATAAAGTTTGCTGGATTGTGAAATTTTATATTTTAGAATTTGATCATTTATTGCATGAAAGATAGTTCAATAATTAGGGAAAACTCTGTCAGCACCCGCCCTAGCTCAACACTAGAGCATGTGACGTGTTATGAGGAAACATAATAACTAACATTCTAAATGGACCTTGGCTTAACTTGAAAATTTTGTGTAAGAAATTTGTAAAAATTTGGGCAGAGTTTCCCCTAACTATTAAACTATGTTCCCTGAAATAAATGACCACAGTTCTAAAATATAAAATTTCACAATCCAGCAAACTTCATTTAACTTTTACATAACCAGAAAGTGGCTCATGGCCAAGTATAACTATATAATGTTAGATACATACTATATACCACATAAGACTTTTGTTCACTAGTCCAAAACATAACTGCCCAAAATACATTATAAAAATTGGAAAGAAGATAAAAATAACCTAAACTGCACAACAATAGATGGACCCTAAGCCTCCGGACTCACGTTATGTGGCTTCAAAACCTGTTACCTAGATAATATAAAAGGGTGAGCTTGAGAGCTCAGTGAGTAGATAAGTTTTATAAAATAATGTAATAATCATGTTAACTTTATATGAAATGATTATGAATTATCATGATATATATATATATGTTGACGACAATATTCTGTACATAGATTTTATGATATTTAATGTACTCATACATGCATAACCTAAGTTTCATAAAATAACTGTAATTTGATACATGTGAAAACTATGAATGACATGCTCATGACATAACGAAATAATATTATGATAAAAACATATGGTCATCATCTTTAAAATATAATACTGCTATGATCAGTATATGAATAAAGTGTATAACCATGAGAAATGTATTTTATTGTCAAGAGAACTTGGAAATTTGATCGCACACGGATCACACAAGGAGGAGACATTTAGCATTGACACTAGCTCTCAACTACACATGTGTGGTATTAATCACACATGGATATACCACACATGGAGGAGACATTTAACACTACTGCTAGCTCTCAACTACTCGTGTGGGGAACTTGCTTGAATAGCCATAAAATGGCTCAGTTAGCTTTGCTGATACATGAGTCATGTGCACATTGACTTAACTGAACTTGTTATCATACTTAGTTGGTAAACATCATAGTAAGCTGAACTGGACTAAATCTGTTGGTCATGATTTCTTACCAAGTCACATCATATCTGAATGCTAAATATAGTCAACTATCATGAATACATGAGGGGAAGTACTCTGGCAACTGTAAAATATTTATGAAACTTGCAAGCTTGTACAAAAATTAGTATTATTAATAAAATTGATTTAATCATAGCTTCCTTGAAATTATCTTTACTTGACTGATTCTATTAATACAAAGGAAATATATTCTCATGTTGTAAAAGTTTTTGAAGTGCATTGAAATTGACATATGTTTTTCTAACACTAGTTAACATGAATGCACTTTTCATAATTATGCAACTTATATAAATTGGATTTACTTGAACATGAATATTTTTCAAAACAATGATATCCATGCTTTAGAAATAATTAAATATCCACTCACAGTAAAATGTCTCTAATGGTCCCGTACGTGTCCTGTAGGTTCTGCGTACTCAACTCTTCCTAAATAACCACACTTGTATCAAAATAAGAATAATTCTATAGCTTGCTTATTTAATTCAAATTGAAAGGTACTTTAACATTTATAATTATGCAACTTATATAAATTGGATTTACTTGAACATGAATATTTTCAAAACAATGATATCCATGCTTTAGAAATAATTAAATATCCACTCACAGTAAAATGTCTCTAATGGTCCTGTACTTGTCCTGCAGGTTCTGCGTGCTCAACTCTTTCTAAATAACCACACTTGTATCAAAATAAGAATAATTCTATAGCTTGCTTATTTAATTCAAATTGAAAGGTACTTTAACATTTATAAAATAGGAAATGTTTATAGTTATTTGACTTTGACCATTGCAATTTAAATAGTTTTAGGGTACTCCTAAACCTACCCTTGTATAATCATATATAACTTTTGATATAAAAATTTCTAAATTCATTTCTGTAAAAACATACATAAACTAGCCATTTCAATCATTAAAATAAGATATCATACACTCAAATATCAAATGTAAAACCCTTTCAAGTCCTTAGAAAACCAATTATTTCAAAACAGTTTTTCTCAGCACATTTACTACAGAATATGCCATTAGTTAAATTGCTATAAATTTGTTTAGAAAACTCGAAATAACAAATTGTAATATTCATATTAATATAGACATCTTAAGTTTAAAATAAGACATAAAACGTCCAATTCCAATTAGTAAAAATATTTTAATTAACAAAAATCTGATTGGGTTTTCCAACACCCATTTCACTTGACCTATCCTTGCTTAAACAAGCATAAATCTGTCTAGGAATATTGAAACGACAAACTGTAAAATTTTTATAAAACTAGAAACATCAAGATTTAAAAAAAGTTATAATTTTCTCAAATCCAAATTGTATAACCATTTCAAATATCAAAAATTTTGAGAGCTCTTGCAGTTCATGTTTCATAAAACAACCTTCATTTAATTAGGTATAACTTTGCGTAAAAAACTTCGAATTATGAACCGTAAAATTTGCGATAAAATAGACATCTAGAGATTTTTAGAAATATAATTTACACATCCTAATTATTTGAGGAAGTTTCTCAGTTTTTATTTCAATTTTCGGAGAAACAGTGTTATAAAAAAAATTATAACATCACAAAATATAGTTCATTTTGTAATAGGATTTCTTGCAAAATTTTCATAGAATTTGCATTAGTTAAGTAGACATTAGTATAAATTGGGTAGAAAACTTAAATAATGAACCAAATGGATTGAAGAGTAAAAGAAGGAAAACAAAACTAATACCTTTTCTTCTCTTCTTTTCTTCCTTGTACCTTCTTTCTTCTCCTTCTTCTCCCCTTTGTTTTCTTTTGTTTTCTCTCGTTAAAAACTTTCTTTTCTTTTGTTTTCTCTTGTTAAAAGAAGTAAGGGACAACATATTAGATTAAAAGGGAAACATCACTTTTATTCCCAACAAAACCACTACACGTGGTTTCTTACATCCAACTAAAGGCAGCTTAGGTGATGCCACAAGGAGGTCATAAGCAGCTGCCTCATAAAGTTTCCTAATGATAATTATCTAAATAATTCCTTTAGTCAATATATATATATATATATATATATATATCCCCTACGTATCAAATAAAAAATTGGACATGTGTCCTTCAATTTTCTTCTTTCTTTTATTATTATTATTATTATTATTATTACTATATATATATATAATAAAATATTTTTATATATTAATATATATATCTATATTATTATTACTATATATATATATTTATATTTACAAGACATGTTTCATTAAATTATTAAAATATTTTTGTCCCCTAATTTGTACAATTTTTTAAGAGTTAGGGGCATTTTGGTGATTTTGTTTAAATTTACAAAATTTAATTTAAATATATTTTGATTATTAAAACATCTTCACTTTTGAATTTAAGTTCATAAATTTTGTTTTATAAACATTGAAGGTAAGATCATAAAAGTTTTGTAATTATAAGTTTGACTAAAATTTTAATTCGTGTAAGGATTGGGGTGTTACAAACTTTGCCCAAATTTTTACAAATTTCTTACATAAAATTTTAAAGTTAAGCCAAGTGCCATTTAGAATGTTAGTTATCATGTTTCCTTAGGGCATGTCACATGCTCTAGTGTTGAGCTGGGGCGGGTCTTGACAATTTGGTATCAGAGCAGGTCGAGTCTGTTATGTATAGATAAATATTAAGTTTGATAGTACCCACTTATTGATGTTTCTTTTTCTTTGTTTTATAGTTTAGATAGAAGTATGCCTCCGCGTGGCTGAGGTCGTAGACGTCCTAAGAAATCTCACCAAAATAGACCAGCAGCTATTAGGAGAAATGACAGTGACACTAAAACACATGTAGAATCCATAGCAGAAGCACATGTTCATGTACCACCAGTACTTGCTGACCCGTTTGGGGTACCACTACACCCAAATATTGGACCAAATTTTCCAAATGTAGAAAATGTAGCTCCTCGTCAAGAACAAGACCCTATTCGTGAGCTGACTCGTGTTCTTACAACTCTATTGGAGAATAGAAATCAAAATCCCATTGATAGAGATTATAGCATTGAGCATGCTATCAAGCTTGGTGCTACAAGATTTTCTGGTACCTTAGATGCAGCAGTTGCAGATGAATGGATTACCAAGATTGAAAGAATGTTTATTGTCGTGGTTTGTACAAAGGATCGTAAAGTTTTATTGGCATCGTACTTGTTGGAAGGTAGTGCTTATTGTTGGTGGGCTTCTTTTCAAAGACAACATATTGACCCTACAACTATCACTTGGGCTAATTTCGAAGAGCTTATGATGATCAATATTTTCCAAGTGTTTACCGTGACATGAAACAAGTTGAGTTTATGAGACTTGTTCAAGGACCTATGGGGATTGCTGAATATGAACAGAGATTTACTGAGTTGTCCCGTTATACTCCCCGGTTAGTGGAAGTAGAATCAGATAAATGCAACCAATTTTTATAAGGCCTTCAGGAAGTAATTAGAACCCCACTCTCCTCTTCAAAGCATACTCAGTTTGGGGCATTGGTTCAAGTTATCCTTCGAGTGGAGCGTAGTATTTTAGAAGGACAATGTTATAATGATATACAAATACAAAGAAATATATGCAAGAATTGGTCAAAAGGTGCCTCAAGTAGTAGACCTTCAAAGAAACAAGTTATAAGTCAAGGATGGACTAGGAGTAGTTTCAGACCCCAAGATCGCACTAGTCAGGATACCAATTTTAGCCAAGTCACAGTGCAACAAAGAGCTAGCAAACAAAGTCAAGAGTCAAAGTCTTTTTATAGGCAAAGAAATCTGAATCAACAATAAAGTCAGTATACTTATCCCTAATGCACAACATGTGGTAAAAGACATGAAGGCCCCTGTAGGATGGGTAGTGGACAATGTTAATATTGTGGTCAGTTTGGGCATATGAAGAAGAATTGTCCATCTTTTGCTCAGTTCAACAATCAAGTACAAGGGGTAGTGTCTTCTCAAGGGAAAAATACACGCACTATCAATCAAGGAGTACAACAAAGTGGGTTAGAAACATCCACTAGTCGAGCTTAACCTATCAACCCAAATGCAAGCCTCCAACAAGGTCAACCTGGTCGCCCTAGGACCCGAGGTAGAGTGTTTTCTTTGACCAACCAGGAAGCACAACCATCGCCTGATGTTGTAATGGGTACATTATCTATCTTTAATCAAGATGCTCATATTTTAATTGATCCTGGTTCAACACATTCCTTTGTATCAAGAATCTTTTCAATGCATTCAAACAAAAATTTAGAGCCACTAGAAAGTCCAATGGAGGTAGCCACTCCAATTGGTGAATCATTATTAACAAGTAATGTCTTTAAGGAAAGTGTTGTAAAGATCGGTGACCTTGAGTTAAAAAGCCAACTTAATTCCCCTCACCATTTATGATTTCAATGCAATATTAGGGATGGATTGGTTGGCTACTCATCATGCCTCCATTGATTGTTTTAAAAAGGAGGTATTGTTTAGAAGTCCTAATCAACCTGAAATTACCTTTCAAGGAAAATGTCAAATTCTCCCATAGTGTATAGTATCTACCCTTACTGTTAAACGAATGCTCAAAAAGAATTGTACAGCATATTTAGCTCGTGTCATTGATACTCGAGTGAGTGAAATGAAGTTGGAGGATATTCCAGTAGTACAAGAATTTCCAGATGTCTTTCCAAATGATCTTCTAGGATTACCACCTGACCGTGAGGTAGAATTCACCATTGACTTGTTACCAGGCACAACTCCAATATCACAAGCACCATACAGAATGGCACCGAAGGAGTTGAAAGAGTTGAAACCTCAATTACAAGAGTTGGTGGATAACGGCTTCATTAGGCCTAGTGTATCACCTTGGGGTGCTATTGTTCTCTTTGTAAAGAAAAAGGATGGCACCATGAGATTGTGTTTTGATTTTAGACAACTTAATAAGGTGACAGTATGTAACAAATACCCTTTACCTCGTATCGATGATTTATTTGATCAATTGAAGGGTGCAAGGGTATTCTCAAAAATTGATCTAAGATTAGGATATCATCAACTTCACATCAAGGATTTGGATGTGCCAAAGGCTGCATTTAGAACTTGTTATGGGCATTATGAGTTTCTGGTTATGCCATTTGGACTTACTAATGTCATAGCAGCATTCATGGATTTAATGAATCAGATGTTCCAACCTTTCTTGGATAGATTTGTTATTGTTTTTATTGATGACATTTTGGTGTACTCTTAGAGTGAGAGGGAACATGAAGAACACCTCCGCATTGTCTTGGAAATTTTAAGACAAAAGTGATTATATGCAAAATTTAGTAAGTGGTAATTTTGGTTAGATAAGGTGGTTTTTCTTGGACATGTTATTTCAGCTGAAGGCATCTATGTTGATCCACAAAAGGTGGAAGTAGTGGTGAATTGGGAAAGACCTAAAACTGTAACAGAAATATGAAGTTTTCTTGGGTTAGCTAGATATTACCGTCATTTTGTTAAAGATTTTTCCAAGGTTGCTTTAACTTTGACCCGTCTTATTAAGAAAAATGATAAGTTTGATTGGTCAAGTGAATGTGAGGAAAGTTTCCAAGAGCTTAAAAAGTGGTTGACTTCTACACCTCTGCTTACACTTCCTTCCAGTAGTGGGGGATTCTTGATTTATAGTGATGCTTCTCATCAAGGATTAGGTTGTGTGCTAATGCAAGATGGTCAGGTGATTGCCTATGCTTCTAAACAACTCAAAAGGCATGAATTGAATTATCGAACCCATGATTTGGAATTAGCAGCGGTGGTTTTTGCCTTAAAAATATGAAGACATTATCTATATGGTGAAAAATGTCAAATATTCACATACCATAAGAGTTTAAAGTACTTATTGACTCAAAAGGAGCTTAATTTGAGACAAAGAAGATTGTTGGAATTAATCAAGGATTATGATTGTGTTATTGATTATCACCCAAGAAAAGCAAATGTAGTAGCAGATGCTCTCAGTAGGAAATCAACAGGTTCATTAGCAAGCTTACAAGCAGTCCATCATTCACTACTTGTGGAATTAAGGAAATTGAATGTGGAACTATCAACTGATCATTTAGGAATTCTACTTGCAAGTTTTAGAGTGAGACCTGTTTTGATTGATAGAATTCGTGAATCTCAACCATATGACTCTTTTTTGTTAAAACTGAAGGGCGAAATAGAAAGTGGACAACAAACATATTTTTCAATTCGAGAAGATGGAACTATGACTTTCAATAATCAGTTATATGTACCAAATGATGAAAGCCTTAAGGGAGAAATATTAGAAGAAGCACATAGTTTAGCTTATGCTATGCATCTGGGTAGTACTAAAATGTACCGAACTCTAAAGGAAAATTACTGGTGGCATGGAATGAAATGAGAAATTGCAGAATTTGTAGCAAGGTGTTTAATTTGCCAGCAAGTGAAATCTGAGCATCAGAAACCCGCTAGACCATTTCAGCCACTTCCTATTCCTGAATGGAAATGGGAACACATAACAATGGATTTTCTCTACAGTCTTCCTCGTACCCAACGTGGCCATGATGGGATATGGGTAATTGTGGATCGCTTAACCAAATCTGCACACTTTTTGCCTGTTAAACAAACATTTCCATTAGTAAAACTTGCCAAACTATATGTGGATGAAATTGTGAGATTACATGGAGCTCTAGTATCTATTGTTTTTGATAGAGATTCAAGATTTACTTCTCAATTTTGGTCTAAATTACAAGATGCTGTGGGATTGAAGTTATGCTTCAGTACTGCTTTTCATCCTCAAACTGATGGACAGTCAGAATGAACAATTCAAACCCTTGAACAAATGTTACGCGCTTGTGTTTTGCAATTTAATTGTAATTGGGATGATCATTTACCATTAATGGAGTTTGCATATAACAATAGCTACCATTCGAGCATTGAGATGGCCCCATATGAAGCACTATATGGTAGGAAATGTAGAACACCCATATGCTGGGATGATATAGGTGAAAGAAGAATTTTAGGTCCAGAGTATATAGAAATGCTCACTGATAAAATTTAGGTAGTCAAGGCAAAATTGAAGATAGCATAGGATAGAGAAAAGAGTTATGCAAATAATATATTAAGGAGCATGAATACAAAGTTGGAGATCAAGTATTCTTAAAGTTATTGATGAGTTCTCGAAAAGCACTAATATTTCGTGGTTTATTGCACTTAATTGTTTAGAAATAGATTTATTATTTGTTGTTTATTCGATTAATTTCATAAATCTATCCATTCGGAATCACGCATATGTTTTAGTGCATTTTAGGTGTTTTTAGCGTCAAATGAGTCAAATAATGAAAACACGTAAAGACGGAACACTTACGGCACTCGAATCACGAGTTATGGGCTAAACGAGACAAATATATAAGCCTTACATAACGAGCCATCACATATGTAAGGGGTAAACATGAAGAAAAGGAAGGCAACACGCTCCGCGGCGAGGAAAAGTCATTCCGCGGCGGGGAGCTCTTGGGTTTTGACATTATTTCCAGAATTTGTGTTGCGTCGTGGCGGGAAAAATGTATGCGGCGGCGCGCCTATTCCTAATGCAATTAGGATTTGTGGAATTCCTTACATCTATAAATACCCTCTTGGAGTCACCCTTACATACAACTCGAATACAACTCTTACACATTACACTTTTGCAACCAAACACTACATTCAATCAGTTTTGGGAGTTTTTGCTACACTCAAACGAAGCAAGAGAAACTATTCTAAGGATCCAAGGATGCCATCGACGATCGAAGATAAAGCTTTTGGAGAAGAACGCCATCCCATCCATTTAGCGGTATTTAGATCTAGGTTTTCCTTATTGTTATAGAATTATATTTTCTTCTTTCTTCTTTGAGTGTATGATCATATTATATTTGTCTATGAATTTTAATATGAACATGAGCGGCTAGTTTTATTATGGATGTTTAGTTTGTGTTGCCATGTTTGCTAGAATTGTGTATGGTGTATATTTTATTGATTTAATATAAATGAATTACCTTTTCATTAAGAGCATATTTAGATATTTAATTATGAATTATCATGGGCCAATTTGAGATTCGTAGTTAGGTTGAAAAATCTGAGAATCTAGTTATAGGAACGTCACCTTAACTTTATTCCGAAACACTTAATCAAAGCTTCAAATTAGTGACTTAGTCATAGCATTAGTTTGATTGGCATGTATTTCCTTGTGCATAATTTGATTGCTATTTGATTTACCCCTATCAAAGGTAGTTAATTAGTTAATCAGCAAAGAGATTTACCCCGACCGCAGGCAGTCTCGTAATTAAAAGAAAAGCCGGTAATATTGTTTGGTTAGGACGTTCATGTTATTTCACCCTACCTTTTCGATGCAAGCATGGCTAACCAAACTAAACGTCCATACATCCTCCATTGATTTTTAATCCATATTGAATTGATTGTTAACTTGCGATTTTGTTTTCTTTTAATTGTTCGTATAATTGTTCTCGTCAAAAAACAAACACCATTTTTACAGTTTTACTAGGTTTAGGGCTCTAGTTGCTTAGAGTTTTAGTTTCAATAGAACTCTATTTAATTAGTGTTTTATTTTTGTTAGAACTCTATTTAGATTAAGAAGACAGTTATTTAGAACCACTGTAATTCCTTGAGAGACCGACCTTGGAAGTTGCTTATCACTTTTCTACGAGTGATTCGTATACTTGCGAGTACTAAATTTTTCACATCAGTTATCACCATGGAAAGGTGTTGTTCGATTTGGGAGACGTGGTAAGCTAAGCCCGCGTTACATTGGTCCATATAAGGTTATAGAGAAAATTGGTCCTGTGGCATACCGTTTAGCTCTACCACCAGAACTCTCTAGGATCCATGATGTATTTCATATTTCAATGCTTCGTGGATATATTTCAAACCCGTCGCATATCATTGAATCTCAACCAATTCAAGTAAAAGAAAATTTGACATATGAAGAAAAACTAGTGGAAATACTTGATCAAAGACAACAAGTGTTGCAAAACAATACTATTCCATTGGTGAAAGTATTATGAAGAAACCATGCAATAGAAGAGGTGACATGGGAATCTGAAGATCAATTGCGCAATCAATAACCAAATTTATTTAACAAAGGTATGTGAATTTCAAGGACGAAATTCTTTAAAGAGGGGGAGAATTGTAACACCTCATTTCTTACAAGAACTAAAATTTTAGTCAAACTAAACTTTCCAAAAATTTTATGATCTTACCCTCAATATTTAGATGTTTCAATAATCAAAAAGTGTTTAAATTAAATTTTGAAAATTTTGAGCAAAATTACCAAAATGCCCCAAACTCCTAAAACTTTTCTTGTTATGAGACAAGGGTATTTTAGTCTTTTTTCCTAAAATTGAATTATTACTAACAACCTTCTCTTTTGTCTCCTCTTGTGACATGTTTTAAAAACAAAGAGAGAAGGAAAAACGTTGTTTCTTGTGAGGACACACATGTCCTCATGAGAGATTTCCTTAGCTCTCATACATATCCTCCTCACCTCTTAAAATTTTCTTCTTCTTTTTTTCTAGCAGCCGTGAACTAAGTTCTCTTATGTTTTCTTCTCTTCTTCCTGCTCCTCTTCTATAGAAAGTGCAATAATCTTTTTTGAAATAGAAATTTCCACCATTTTCAACAAGAAAATCCAAACTACCATTCAAGATATTTTGGGTATGTATTCAAACTTCCTTTCTTTTTCATTTATTTTAAATTGAATTATGTTTTTGATCTAAAAATTATTATATTGACACAAATATATCAGCCATGCATGAATTTTTCAAAAATAATCAAAGAATAAATTAATTGTGATGTTGTGAATTTCTTATAACACTGTTTTTCCAAAAATTGAAATAAAAAACTGAGAAACTTTCACAAGAAATTAGGGTGTGTAAATTATATTTCTAAAAATATTTCGATGTCTAGTTTATAAAAAATTTTATGGTTTGTAATTTGGAGTTTTCTACACAAAGTTATACCTAATTAAAGGAAGGTTGTTTTATGAAACACAAACTGCAAGAACTCTCGGTATTTTTGATATTTGAAATGGTTATACAATTTGGATTTGAGAAAATTATATCTTGTTTTAAATGTTGACATGTCTAGTGTTTGAAACTTTTTATGGTTTGTCGTTTCAATATTTCTAGACAAAGTTATACAAGTTTAACTAAGGATATATCAAGTGAAAGAGGTGTTGGGAAAACTGTTTGAAAAAATAATTGGATTTTTGTTAATTAAAATAGTTTTACTGATTGGAATTAGACGTTTTATGTCTTATTTTAAAGCTTAATATTTCTAGTTTATTATGGATTTCACGGTGTGTTATTTCGAGTTTTCTAGACAAATTTATAGCAACTTAACTAAAGATACGTCTTGCTGCAATTTTGGTGAGAAAAATTGTTTGAAAGTAATTGGTTTCTATGGATTTGAAATGGGTTATATATATGATAATTGAGTGTGTAATAACTGATTTTAAAATTTGAAATGTCTATTTTTCGTATATTTTTATAGAAATGAATTTAGACATTTCTACCAAAAGTTATATATGATTATACAAGGGTAGGTTTAGCAGTACCCAAAAATTATTTAGAATGCAATGATCAAAGTCAAATAACTATCAACATCCTCTATTTTATAAATGTTAAAATACATTTCAATTTGAATTAAATAAGCAAGCTATAGAATTACTTAGGAAGAGTTGAGCACGTAGAACCTACAGGACACGTATAGGACCATTAGAGACATTTTAGTGTGAGTGGATATTTAATTATTTTTAAAGCATGGATATCATTGTTTTCAAAAACATTCATGTTCAAGTAAATCCAATTTATACAAGTTGCATATTTATGAAAAGTGCATTAATGCTAACTAGTGTTAGAAAAACATATGTCAATTTCAATGCATTTCAAGAACTTTTACACCATGAGAATTTATTTCCTTTTTATTAATATAATCAATCAAGTAAATGAGATAATTTGCAGGCAAGCTTTGATTAAACCAATTTTATTAATTATACTAATTTTTATACAAGTTTGCAAATTCCACAAAATATTTTACAATTGCTAGAGTACTTCCCCTTATGTATTCATGATAGTTGGCTATACTTAGCATCTAGATATGTTGTGACTTGATAAGACATCATGATCAACAGATTTGGTCCAGTTCAACTTACTATGATGTTTACCAACTAAGTATGATATTACAAATTCAGTATGATAACAAGTTCAGTTAAGTCAGTTGCACATGACTCATGTATCAACAAAGCCAACTGAGCCATTTTATGGCTGTATCAAGCAAGTTCCCCACACAAGTAGTTGAGAGCTAGTAGTAGTGAGCTAGTAGTAGTGTTAAATGTCTCCTCTATGTGTGATTAATACCACACATGTGTAGTTGAGACCTAGCAGTAGTGTTAAATGTCTCCTCCGTGTGTGATTAATACCACGCATGTGTAGTTGAGAGCTAGTGCCAATGCTAAATGTCTCCTCCGTGTATGATCTGTGTGCGATCAGATTCTCAAGTTCTCTTGACAATAAAAATCCATTTTTCATGGTTATACACTTTATTCATATACTAATCATAGCATTATTATATTCTAAAGATCATAAATATATGTTTTTATCAGAATATTATTTCATTATGTCATGTGTATGTCATTCATAGTTTTCACATGTATCAAATTACAGTTATTTTATGAAACTTAGGTTATACATGTATGAGTACATTAATTATCATAAAAACTATGTACAGATTATGTCGTCAACATATATATATATCATGATAATTCATAAACATTTCATATGAAGTTGACATGAATATTACATTATTTTATAAAACTTATCCCCTCATTGAGCTCTTAAGCTCACCCTTTATATTATTTTCCTCCCCCAAATAACAGGTTTTGAGGCTATATCACGTGAGTTCGGAGGCTAAGGATCCATCTATTGTTGTGCAGTCTAGGTTGTTTTTATCTCCTTTCTAGTTTTTATAGTGTATTTTGGGCAGTTATGTTTTGAATTAGTGAACAAAAGTCTTATGTGGTGTATAGTATGTATCTGATAGTGTATAGTTATACTTGGCCATGAGCCACTTTCTGGTTATGTAAAAGTTAAATGAAGTTTGCTGGATTATCAAATTTTATATTTTAGAATTGTGGTCATTTATTGTAGGGAAGATAGTTCAATAATTAGCAAAAATTCTGCCCAGATTTTTACAAATTTCTTACATAAAATTTTTAAGTTAAGCCAAGGTCCATTTAGAATGTTAGTTATTATGTTTCCTCAGGACACGTCACATGCTCTAGTGTTGAGCTGGGGCGGGTCCTGATACTTAGCGACCTTGAAGGTTAACTTTTTAAGGAGTAGATGTCTCATGTTACTTATAAATTCTACAAAGGGTACTATTTTTATTGTTACAACTTTTGAGAGGTGTTATTTCTTTTTTCCAATGAAATTTTGAGATAGAAATGAACTTATTTTCTTGAGTGGTAGTCTTAAAATTTCATCACTGTTCTCCTTATGTCAAATTAAGAGTAGTTTTCTTTTTTTCTTTGTTTTTTTTTTTAGGAAAAAACCTCACCAAGGAGGAGGGTCATGGTTGATTTGCAGACCTATGGGCATGTCCCCTTGGATCATTGGAAATGATTGGCCATACTTAGACCAGGATACCCACTTTAGGCTAGCAGGCGTAGTGGCTTGACAAATCGCACTTAAAAGTGAGTAGCACAATAGAGAGAGCTCTGTGTCTTTCAAGACTTGAACCGCTGACTTTTTATCCGGATGGTCACCCACTTAAAGAGAGTTTAATTTCCTAACTCGACTACCCATAGTATTTTTGATAATTTAAAAAAAAAAAAAAGTAAAAAAAGAAATGAAGGACATAACACCTTGAGAACTTCTAGCCTATATAATTTTGGCTTTAGTGAAAAAAATTTCGTCAATTATAGAATGTCAAGAATATAAGATAATAAAGAACAAGAATAAGTTTGATTATAACATTAAAATTGTTTGCAAGATCAAATAGAAATGTTCATAACATCAAAAAATTTCTTTTAAACTAAAAACACAAAAACTTATCTTAAGCATTGTATGAAATAGCAGAAAAGTGAAAACACTAGCATAAAAACGAGAGAGTTTAGATTACCGAATAACAAAGCAGTACACATACACAAAATGATGTAACACTTTTTTAATAGTAAAAATATATTATTTAAACACAAGGGTACTATTTTGTTTTTGACAAAGGTGTTAGAGATATTATACCACTTGCTTAAGCATGATACTAATGTAAAGTTTATAACTAATCTTGAGACTTAGCTACAATAGATGTTAACCTTTTAATAGTAGATGTATCATGTTATTAATACACTATATAACTTTTTCACGGCTTTCAATCGATCAATGGGCCAAAATGTTAGGCCTCATCTCGCTAAAGACATGAATAGGCCTTGTCAAAGAAAAATTACCCAAATATAATATAATATAATAAAATAGGTTAAAATAGAAAGTGATGGACTTTACAAAAGATAAAGACCCACACTTTGAGGGAAATGTTAAAGAAATTATCCTATATTGATTAAACATAATATTAATGTAATGTTTAAAAGTAATCATGAAATTTTGCTACCTTGAAGTTAACTTTTTAAGGAATGGAAGTCTCATGTTACTTATAAATTTAACAAAGGGTACTATTTTTGTTGTTACAACTTTTGAGAGGTGCTATTTTTTCTTTTCCAATGAAATTTTGGGTTAGAAATGGACTTATTTTCTTGAGTGGTAGCCTTAAAAATTCATCACCACTCTCCTTATGTCAAATTAAGATTAGTTTTCCATTTTTCTTTGTTTTTTGTTAGGAAAAACCTCACCAAGAAGGAGGGTCGTGGCTGCTTTGCAGACCTACCGGCATGTCCCCCTGGATCATCGAAAATGATTGACCACACTCAGACTAGGATACCCACCTCAGGCTAGCAGGAGTGGTGGCTTGACACAAATCGCACTTAAAAGTCAGTAGCTCAGCAGAGGGAGCTTTGTGTCCTTCAAGAGTCGAACAACTAATTTTCTGTCTGAATGGTCACCCAAGTAACTCGAGTTTGATTCCTAACTCGACTACCCAAAGTAGTTTTGATAATTTTAAAAAAATAAAATAAAGGACATAACACTTGAGAATTTCTAGCCTATATAACTTTGGCTTTAGTAAAAAAAATTCCATCAATTTTAGAATGTCAAGAATGTAAGATAATAAAGAACAATAATAAGTCTGATTCTAACATTAAATTTTTTTGCAAGATAGAATAGAAATGTTCATAACATCAAAAAATCGCTTTTAAACTAAAAACACAAAAACTTATCTTAAGCATCATATGAAATAGAAGAAAAGTGAAAAACACTGGAGTAAAAATGAGAGAGAGTTTAGATTATCGAATAACAAAGTAGTACACATACACAATGCATTAGTACCATACAATTGATATGGGATTGAAGTAGCAAAAGATTGAAAATTTCACTTGGTTTTCAATAATGGTAAAGCATCCAATGAAGAAGTTTTGGTACTGCATCAACTCGAACAAATTGGAGTTGAATTTGCATCCCATAATGATCCACCTTCTTCATTGTCAACATGTTATGTGAAACTTTGCATGTTAACACAAGTTCTACTACACTTTTGTATTTCCTCCAATTCCATTGCAACTTCTCTCATAGTAGGTCGATGCTTTCCATTCAAATTCAAACATCTTTTTGCAAGATGAGCAACTTTAATGATCTGATCTTGACTTCCACCATCATTAATGATTCGAGAATCGACAATATCACATAAACGATTCTGCTCCATACACAAAATAAAATATGTAGCGAGGCTCCTGCTTCCTTCTCTATGTTCTGATCTTGTTTTAGAAATTGGTTTCTGCCCAGTTAAGAGCTCAACCATTACAACGCCAAAGCTATAAACATCACTTTTTTCAGTAAATTGACTTGATTGAAAATATTCAGGATCTAAATAACCAAATGTTCCTTTTACTTGTGTAGTAAGATGTGTCTGCTCAATGTTAACAGATCTTGAGGTTCCAAAATCTGCTATTTTAGCTCTATACTTTTCATCTAAAAGTATGTTGCTCGATTTTATATCCCGGTGATAAATCGGAAAGGAAGCTGCTGAATGCAAATAGGAAAGTGCACTTCCAATTTCTAAAGCAATTCTTAAGCGCACTTCCCATGTGAGTGGAAACTCTTCATTTTGGTTATCATGAATGTACTGATAAAGTGTTCCATTGAGAATGAATTCATACACTAAAAGAGGAACTTCACTCTCTAAACAACATCCCATTAACTTGACAACATTTCTGTGCTTGATTTGAGAAAGAATAACAACTTCATTAATGAACTCTGAGCGTTTGCTTTCAGAGATTGTGCCTTCTTCATTATTTTCTAACTTAGATTTCTTAATTGCAACAATTTTCCCATCTGCCAACATACCTTTGTAAACAGTACCCTGGCCTCCTTGGCCAAGAATTCTATTCACACTGAAATAGTCGGTAGCCTTATCCAACTCCTCGAATTTGAACAATTTAATTGTCTCAACATTAACTTCCTTTGAAGATAATTGTTGTTGTAACAATAAACCTCCATTTCTTTTAAAAAACCTTTCCTTGCATTGATCATCAATTCTTTTCTTGATGAATTTATACAATCCCCATGCGACAACTAGTAGAAGAAAAGCGCCCGAAGCACTGCTAATTGCTGACAAGCAACTCAAGTAATATAGAAAGTAGTTAGTGTTAAATCTTATTTTTTTCGATTATGTTATTCTAACAAGGAAAAGGAGACTTTTAAAATAGATTAAAAAGCCATTTTTGCCTCTTTAACAAGTACGGAACAAATAGTTACATGGTCAAGCAAGTGCATTTCTCTATGAATAATAATGTTTTTGATTTGCTATTAGTTCAATATTAGGAATCCACTTGCTATTATTACTTATGTATTTTTATTAACAAAATTTTCAAGGTTTCAAAAGTAATTGCCCAAAAATCTTATAATGAGGGATTAATACGTAGTGGAACAATGTAAAAGGTAAAGACTGAATCGTACAACAAGTGAAACAAAGGGACACATGTAAAGTATAAAAAAAAAAACATTTATAGTTTTCTAGCATTAAATTTATAAAGTAATTTGAACAATATTAGACAAACAAGAAATTAAATCAACATTTTTATCTAAAAGTATAGAATTATAGAATTTATGAACAAGAATATAAAGTATAATTTAAGGATATATATATAGATATTTAACGCACCTATGATAAGCTTAAGATATATTTGGGGATCTTTTTTTGTCTGCTTGCAATTGTAACTCCCTTCTGTGTTGACACACTCCATATATGTGGGGCATTTATTGAGATGTGAATATTTACATTCATTAATATCTGTAGATCCTCGCAAACAAAAAAACAAAAGATAAAACTATACGTCTTCTTTTTAAAATAAATTTAAGAATTAGTAAACTAAATTTAGGAGAATAATACCTTTCTATCTGAATATTTTCTCTCTCTTTTAACAAAGAACTTAACTCTTGAGGAAGTTTTCTTTTGCTATATATGACGAAATCATCATGCATAATTTGACTCTGCACTTTTTGACTATTTTATTAATCTAGATCTAGGTAGTTAATAAGTGACATGAAGTTGGAATAATCGCAGTATAAAATTTAGGTGCTGACAATCATAGGTATCCTATATTATAACTTTATCTATCTCCTAAAAATACAAGTAAAAAACATAAGAAAGATGTTCTATCTTCTTTTATTTTTATTTGTTCATTTTATTTTAGCATATTTGCTGATATGAATATATGAACGAAAATACCTTGGCAACCACCAGGAAGGTATGGATTTCCTTGGTATCCAGGAATGCATATACAATTGTATGACCTGTCAATAAGGTATTCACGCTTACTGTTCTTGCCACAGGGGCAGGATAGATTCTGCCGATGCAAGCAAGTATCATTGTCTATTGCCCACTCAAGAACCAAAGGTACCGTGTCGTCAATAAAATTATTGAGGTATTGACGGGAGAATTTGAACTTTTTATCTTCAACAAGAAAAGCATAGCTGCACTTGTTGAAATTATTTACTCTTGTATGGTTGTTCTCTGTACGTACTTCCACTGAAATATTTTTGAGTCCTTTTGGTATTTCATTAATCTGGCAACATCCAATTCTAGAGCATGACCCATCATGTGGCACTTCATAAATGTTTTGACATGCAGAGGAGCATCCCATGTAGATATTTTCATGGAAAAGATATGCATGGGAGTCACACCCCATGACAATGAACTTGTTTTTGGTGTTGGAAATGGTAAACGTATCCGCCTTGAACCAGGGAATTTTGTTGGATATTACCTTACCAAATTCATTATAACATTTTCGTGCAACGCCCACCATGACGACAATCTCATGTCCTTCAATTGATATGTTCTTTACCGTGAGATTTTCTCCCAATATCAGGATAGGAGGCGAGTTTGAAATATTATTGCATTTGACGTGAAATTTAGTATCGAGGTAACAACCATCAGTCATGCCAAAAGGATATGGAACGACTACATCTCCACACTTGGTTTCACAGCCAGGAAGACCAAGTTGATTAGCTGTTGCAGGTGCTGATAGTATGACCATCCCTGTGATTGCCATGAGTTGCACTTGCACAACAACTCCAACAAATCCCATTTTAGTTAATGTCTTCAAAGGTCAAGTAATATGTTTTTTTTTCCTTACAGGGGAGAGTTGCTTAATTGATCTTGATCCTTTTTATAGGCCCGTTGAATGAAAGAAAGACTGGATCAAAGTAGCAAAAGGTGATATATTAATCATTATTCTTTCTTTTTCTTTCAAAAAATAAATAGTTGTAATTTATTTATTTATTTTGTCATATTATTATGTTATATTCTTTGATTTAATGAATTAGCATTTAAATCTACCTATTTCTTTAAACTAAAAGATGTATACTCATATTTAATTTCAATTAGTATTATGAAATTTTTATATTTAAATTGAATGGGCATCAGTGTTTGCCTTTTTCATCAGTCAGTCAGCGTTGTATTATTCTTATTTCAACTAGTCTATTGTCTTGAGCATCATGTATTATGTAATAGTTAAAGTTGTATTATCGTGTGATATTTTAAGTTATTTAAACTCTTCATTTTTCGATAAGTATATGTATTTAATAATATGTATAGAGATTTTATTAGCAATTCGGATTAATTTTGGTCAGCTCAGAGCTCATTTGTGTTTAGTCTGAATTCAACCTCACATTTGCTGACTTGAATTAAATTCAACTCGAGCTTGAGCTGGACAAGTTTGGGCTACACTAATTTGAATTAGTTCAAACTAGTCCAACTCACATGAATTAACACCTATATTATCCGATATATGGCAAGAAAGGGAAAATAAATTACATAAAAGCTAAAGGGTCATGACTTTGTATGATCTGGCTTTTGCATTACAGAAATAATTATTTTATGTTTTTCAATTGCATTTAAAAAAAGTAACACCACAAGATAAATACTCAATTTTATGGGTTTTGTTTTTCAATTTTTTGTCTTTTTTTTAATTTATTTAAAAGAATTGCTTAGTAATTATTTATGTTAAAACTTTCTTTTCAAATATAGTTGAAAAAATAATTTAAAAAAATATAAAAGTTGATCATTTATTGTATGGTATCACTTGTTTTAAAATTAGTAGTATAAATTGTCACAAAAGAAACTATTAAATTTAAATATTTTAAATTATAATAGCCAGTTGACTGGTACAATATTTATCCCTATAATAATTTTCTTTTATATTTTTCTCATCCAAGAGTTTATTTTCCATAGTTTGTCCATATTTACTTATTGTCGCATTAAATAGCATATAAGGACATATGGTAGACGACTTTTTGGTCTTCGTATGTATATGGACTCCAAATTTGACAAGACCAATAGTTAAAGACCACTGAAGCGGAAGTTGCTTTAAAGATATTTATTTGTGTTTCATTATATTTTTTATGAAATTAAATAAAATGGTTTAGAAATAGAAGAATGTATAGTTCAAAAAAAAAAGAATGAAGAAAAAACAATAACAAAATGAAAGGAGAAAAAAAGTGAACGTGCACCAAATTCCTAATATAAATAACAAAGTAAGATAAAAATACACTTAAAAAAATTGAAAAGATATATATAATAAAATAAGAATAATAATATTTATACAATTATTTTTATTATTATTATAATAAAATTATTTAAATTATATATTATATTTATTGTTAAATAAAATTGCCTTTAGTGAATTATTATTGTGAGAATAATAATTTGACTTGTATCTATATTGTCTCCTAAAATAAAGTAATATTGCATGCATTAAGTTATTATCAACATCAATTAATGTATCAATGTTTAATTGAATATAAATTGTAAAAATGAAATATTGAAATAATTCTCAATAACTTACTAACAAAAACCAATTATATGATAACATGTAAATTTATGCATATTTTAAATCATAATAAAAATGTTTTCTCATTGTAGGTAACATGAAAATAATAATAAGAGAATGTAATGTTTGCAGATAAAAATGTATTTACTTTACATATGTTAATAAAAAAAATGTTATTTTTTAAAAGAATGAATGATTATTTTTTGGATAATTCTAATGTTTATAAGTTATTTTTCTTTGTTTATGACCTCATATATTTTAATAATAATAAGATTTTAACTAAAATAGGAAGAATTTAATTTCTTTGACAATCCTACATCTAAGCACAAAGAATGTTTCACTTAGTTAAGGGTGTCTGCGGTCCAGTTCGATCTAGTTTTTAGAATAAAAAATAACCAAATTAAACCGAACATATTCTTTTAATCAAACCAATTGGCTAATAAAATTTTAAAACCGAACGGTTTGGTCCGATTTGATCCTGTTTGATTAACGGTTTTCAACGGATTTTTTTTTTTTTACTTTTTTTTTAATACAAAGACTAATTTTTTCCAAGGTTAAAGATATAAAAAAAGATATAAAAAAAAAAAAAAGATTAAACGTGTGAGAGAATATGTGTATTGTACTTCAAAGGAGCCTATTACCAAGATGGAAGTATGTGCTTAATGAAATACTAGCTCGAAAATTTGAAATCACATACTTCAAGATCTTTGATGACAGTGGATAGAAACAGATTAGCAACGTCTTGCTAAGACGTTAAAGAAAAGGCTTGGTGGGAAGCAACCCATCATATTCAGTAGTATCAACTTCTTTTCTTTTCTTTATTTTCTTTTTATTTTTTTAATTAATTTGTTATTATTTTTTTAGTTACTTTAGTATTTCTTCTATATTTGCTACCTTTTGAATACTTTTCTACACATATACTTGATTGAAAACATTGAAGATAATGTTGAGTTGGTCATGACTTTGTATGATCTAGCTTTTGCATTACAAAAATAATTATTCTATTTTTTTAACACTGTTTAAAAAAATGACACCACAAGATAAATACTCAATTTTATGTTTTTTTTTTTTCCAACTTTTTTTTCCTTTTTTTTAAATTGATTAAAAAAAACTATTTAATAATTATTTATGTTAAAACTTTCTTTTTTAAATATAATTAAAAAAAAAAATGAATAAAAGTTGATCATTTATCTTATGATATCACTTTTTAAATGTAAATTCTCAAAAAAAAAAAAAAAAAACTATTAAACTTAAATACTTTAATTATAATAACTAGCTGCTGCGACATTTATTCCTATCATAATTTCTATATAACTTTCTCGTCAAGCTTAGAGTTTTTTGCCCCTTAATTTGTCCACATTTTCTTAAGTGTACCATGTCCACATTAAGTCGTTGGTCTTGTCAAATTTGATATCCATATCCACACAGCAGGCTAAAAAGTCTACCCTATGTCCATATATCCCTATCATAATTTCTATATAACTTTCTTATCAAGCTTAAAGTTTTTTTTTCCCTTAATTTGTATTTTGTCCATATTTACTTAAATGTATCTCATTATATTAGCCGTATTAAGTCGAAATAAAATAGCATATAAGGACATATGGTAAGACTTTTTGGTCTTCTGTATGTACATGGACACCAAATTTGACAAGACCAATAGTTCAAGATGACTTAAAATGGGATTAGTATTTTAGTGGTATTTTTATTAAATAAACTTTTAAGCATTTATAATTAATTATTTTATTTAATAAAAATATAATAGTTCCTAATTTTGAAAAAAAAAAATATTTATAAAATAATAATTTTATCTTTATAAAAATATTTAAATAAAAAATTAATAATATATTAGTTTAATAATATGAATTTAAACATATACTTTTTATTTAATAAAGATTCAACTAAAATACCAAACATAATATTGCTATCTTTTTTGTTTATTTAAAAATTTTATTTCACTATTTGCGTGCACCATGTTCGATTACAAGAAAGGACATCTTAAAGTCCTACCAACCAGTAGTTAGTAAATGCGACAGAAGAAGCCATCAAAAGAATAGTTGGGCTCTAAATCTATAATCTTGTAGAGGAATGGGAGTTCCTTCTAAGAAATTTATTTGTGTTTGATTATTTTTTCTTATGAAATAAAAAAAAAAAAAAAAAAAGGGGGGTTAGAAATAGAAGAATGTTTACTAAAAACAAAAAGTAAAAAATTATCAAAAATAACGCTCCTAAAACTTATAATAACAAAATTAGTACTCCAATAATATTGAACGTTTAATTTGAACGTGAAATATTGAACGGATCTAAATTATCGTCGTTTAATTTCAATTGAATGGGTGTTCAAAAAAAAATGACATATTAGTCATTTTTTTAATTGTGAAAATATATGTTTGAACACAAAGAGTGCTAGTTTTGTTATTATTAGTTTTGAAGAGTGTTATTTTCTCAAAAAAAAAAAAAAAAAAAGTAGAAACAAGAAAAAACAATAACAAAATGAAAAGAGAAAAAATTGAATGTGAATTCACCAAATTCCAAATATAAATTATCAAAGGTAAAAATACATTTTAAAAAATTGAAGAGATATATTTATAATAAATAAGAATAATAATATTCTTACTATTATTTTTGTTATAACTACAATAAAATTATTTAAATTATTTATTACAAATATTATTGTAAAATAAAGTTTTATTGTGACAATAATAATTTCACTTGTGTAGATATTGCCTCCTTAAATAAAGAGTAATATTATATGCATCAAGTTATTGTTAGCATTAATTTTCGTATCAATGTTTAATTGAATATTAATTGTGAAGATGATATATTGAAGTAATTCTCAAATAACTTACTAATAAAACCAACCATGTTATAACATTATAACATTATAACATGTGAATTGATACATACATAAAATTGTGATAAAAATAATTTTTAAAATAAAATGTAACATGAAAATAATAATAAGATAAGATAATGTTTGCCGAGGAAAAAGTATTTACGTTACATATATTAATAAAAAAAATGTTAATTTTTCGTAAGAATAATTATGTGTATGGATAATCTTACCGTTTATTATTATTTTACTAAGATATTAGTTATTTTTCTTTGCTTATGACCTTATGGATATCATTTTATTTTAATATTAATAATATTTTTTTTATAACTAAAATAGGAAGAATTTTGATTTATTTTACAATCTTACATCTAAGCACAAAGAATGATTCACTAATTAGCTATAGCACATTTGATGTCGATTAAGGCTTATAACATATTTTGCTAAATTATTTTTACCTAAATTAAAGTAACCCCTATTTATAGTGTAAATTTATTGTTTTATACATTAGTTATAAATAATTGACTTCATACTCGTTTTCATGGTTTAATAAAAATCGTTTTAATTAACAAATATATTTCTTACGAAAGCAACAAGGAAAACATATACAAAGGTGAAATTTATTATATTTATACGTATAATTTTTGCTTTGCCTTTTTTCTACCTTTTGAGATACCTAAATTATTAAGTTGAACAATTAATTACATGTAAAATGATAATGTTTATTTATATATTTATCACAATACACTGCTAGTACATGTAGCCAAAATTAGTTTCTATAAATAGAAAGTCATTTTGTATTAATTTAATTGCATAGCATAACTCATTTTATATATAAAGTTTCATTTATTACTCTTTAACAAAAAAGAAATATGTTATTTTTTCTTACAATATAAACCAACATATAATTTTTAATATTGTATAAAAATGAATATATTTTTTTTTATTAAAGAATTAAAATTAAACTAGTAAATAAATGCAGGATAGTTCTTCAATACCAAACAATCTCATAATTACAAAATTCCAAAACACATTCCAATAAGCTCACAATAAAACTATTGGTGACCCACTTAGAACTTATACTATAATCCTGATTCTTGATGACTGCTTCAAAAATTAATTGTAAATGAATAGCATCAAGCTAATGGGACAGAATCAGACAAATTAGAACCATGGGTCAACTTGCATGAGCAACAAGGTGTAGTAGTACCATTAGGAACATATTCATATGTCAGTAAAGGAACTATTGTCTTTAAAGAACATTTTAAGAGCTTCAAATTATTTTTATGGTTGATTTAAAACAGCACAACTATCTTATTAATAAGTTGCTCCATTTGACTTCTATCGATAATCTTGGACTTTTTAATGACAACTACTATATTTTCTGATAAAACACTTGTATAAACTATACCATAACCCTCTCTACCAAAAATTGCATTCACATAATAATTGTTGGTCGCATTTATATTAACTCTTCCTCAATAAAGATTGTGGTTGCTATACTAAGATTTTTCTTTTGAAAAAGTCTTTGTTTTAAAATTAAGATACCATTATGTTGGAAGAACATTTCTTTTGATCCAACGAGGTTTCTCGTCCTCAAGATCAAGTGTAGCACATAGCTACTTACTAGTCCTTTCATTTAACAAAAAGTATAGTAATGATCCAATTTTGAAAAAAAAAAAAAAATTATTTATAAAAGAATATTTTTATTTTTATAAAAATATTTAAATAAAATAAATAAATATGTATTAGTTTAATAATATGAATTCAAATCAATAATCTTTTATTTAATAAAAATACAACTTAAATATCAAACCCAGTTAATATACCATCGTATTGCCATCTTTTGTGTTAATTTATAAATTTTCATTTTACTATATGCGTGCACTCTGTTTTATTGCATGAAAAGACATCTTAAAGCCATATAAAAAAAATGAATAGTTAGCCTATACAAGAAACCATTATTTAAATAGTGAAGGTACCAAATGAATAGTTAGCCTCTAAAATTACTATAATAGGAAGTCATTTTTTATTTTGAAAAACTATTTCTGTGATTATTTATGAAGGTACCAAATGAATATTTGGCCTCTAAAATTACTATAATAGGAAGTCATTTTTTATTTTGAAAAACTATTTTTGTGATTATTTATGTTAAAAAAAAATTAAATGCAATTAAAAAATATTTTTTTAAAAAAATATCAAAATTGATAATTTATTATGTGGTATCACTTTTTTCAAAATTGGTATCCTAAATTGTTATGAAAATAAACAATTAAATCTAGGAACATAGGTTGGAATAGATCTCATTTAATATTTATAATCTATGATGACTTCTCACTTGTAATTTTTATTTGAAATTACATTTTTATCCGTAGTACATATTGTTAGGGATTCTTGACTTCTCCATTATTCAGTTTTTGTATCCAGACATCCAATTTTGGGCAATCTAATTGGACACAGGCGAGTGGGGTCTTTGGCCGGTCAAAATCTGGTAAGTTGGACAACTATCCAATTCTGAGTAGTCTAATTGGACATGCGTCCAATTAAAATTTATTATAATTAATTAATAAAATTAAAGGTATTTTTATCACAATATGTAAAAAAATCAAGTAAAGGAGATCATATCTAAATTTTAATAAATATGGTGTCATAACAGCATATAACCCTTAAATCTAAGTAATCTAATAACAATAATTATTTGAGCATTTAATCCAATAGTAATTTCTATATATTTTTCTCGTTCAAATTTTTTTTTCCCTTAATTTGTTCATATTTACTTAAGTTGATTAGCATATTAGCTAAGAAATAAAATAGCATATACATAAGGACATATGCTAAACTTTTTGGTCTTCTTCTTGTACGTATATGGACACCAAATTTAACCAGACCAATAATCTAAGGCCAGTTAATATGCGTTTTGTCAGAAATGGTGGCTTCAAAATTGGTGGCTGACGATAGCAGCCATTGAAGAATTTAGAATCAGCTGGAGAAGAAGGAAAATTAGAGGTGTTGAGCTCATTGCTTACCTCATATCAGAAGTTTCCAGAATTGAATTCTCCAGCAACAGCCATGATTTTTCCAGAAGCAGCTGGAAATGTTGAAGTTGGAAGAGCTTCAGAAATTTCTCTATAAATAGAGAATATGGCAGCAGAGGAAATTAAGCTCTCAATATTAATCTCTGAGAAAGAAATGTAGAGTTTCAGAGAGAAACTCTGAAAACTCTCTGTAAGAGAGAAAAAGAAAGAAAATGAGAGAGAGAGTGAGAGTGAAAATAAAACAGAGAAGAGCTGAAGCCTTGAGATAATGTTGGGTTCGTTAGGAACAAAAAGGTGAATAGTGATTTCACTATTCACGTCAACATTATGAATAGTGTTGAGGGAAAATTCTATAGTGAGAGATAAATACATTTTCCAGTGAGTGTTGAGATTTATTCTCTGGGTATACTCTGTAACTGATGTGAGTGTTTTGTGATAAACACTGTTGTATTATTATCACTATAGTGAAGGCATAAAAGTAGCTCTGTGTGGAGTAGCCCGTTTAAACTTTTGGGGTGAACCACGTAAAATTCTCTGTGTGTTATTTCCTTGTTCCTGCTCTATTTTATCTATCGTTTGCTCCCCCGTAAATCTGGTGGTGGGAAATGATTCCGCAATTATCCAATTTTTTTTCCCAACAATTGGTATCAGAGCTCAAGGTTGTGAAGCTTGTATCGAAAATCAAATTGTGCGGTTACTATTCATTCAAATAGTAACGGTACTGTGCAAAATAGTGGAGTTACTGTTCACTCATAATTAAAGAAAAGTGAATAGTAAAAGTTATAATAATTAAAGAAAAGTGAATAGTAAAGTCAAAAGGTGAATAGTATTCGCGTCACTATTCATGTCACTATTCACACATCATTATTTTGCGATAGTGATTTTGAAGTTACCAGATTTGAGTGGGAGCAATGGCAGCAGACGAAGGAAAAAAGGTGTGGACAATTTTATCACCTGAAAAGAAAAATTGTCAGTGGAGCAGTTCGGCAAAAAGCTCCGAAATCAGTAAATGGAGATACTGATATTGTCGCAGGCAGTGGATCTCTTTTCTCCATAAGAGATTGTGGTTATCCTTTTTGGCATGATATTGATCTCCAAGATTGCCATGAAAGAGGATGTGTTACTGCTAGCGTGTCCACAATTTACACACGGGCATTGGTTGGCATTTGATGCAAGGTGTGTGGTGGAATTTATGTCGATGGCTGATGAAACTTCCTGGAAAGCCAATGTGGAAGTTGCACCATAAATTTTTCAGCAAGGTTATTTCGACATGAGCCGAAGAAAATTCTTAGAATTGGTAAAAAAAATTCTAAGTGTGTATACTCTTTATGGTGGAGTATGATAATTCTCTACATTGAGGATTATGGTTGTCGGTAACGACAACGTTGATAGTTTTGACTGCGGGCGTAACAAACCCAGAAAGTGTTGTCGCAGTGGTCATGTGTGGAGACAAGATTGAAATCTGTTTCCAAGTGGGAGATTGTCAGAAATGGTGGCTTCAAAATTGGTGGCTGACGATAGCAGCCATTGAAGAATTTAGAACCAGCTGGAGAAGAAGGAAAATTAGAGGTGTTGAGCTCATTGCTTACCTCATATCAGAAGTCTCCAGAATTGAATTCTCCAGCAGCAGCCATGATTTTTCCAGAAGCAGCTGGAAATGTTGAAGTTGGAAGAGCTTCAGAAATTTCTCTATAAATAGAGAATATGGCAGCAGAGGAAATCAAGCTCTCAATATTAATCTCTGAGAAAGAAATGTAGAGTTTCAGAGAGAAACTTTGAAAACTCTCTGTAAGAGAGAAAAAGAAAGAAAATGAGAGAGAGAGTGAGAGTGAAAATAAAACAGAGAAGAGCTGAAGCCTTGAGATAATGTTGGGTTCGTTAGGAACAAAAAGGTGAATAGTGATTTCACTATTCACGTCAACATTATGAATAGTATTGAGGGAAAATTCTATAGTGAGAAATAAATACATTTTCCAGTGAGTGTTGAGATTTATTCTCTGGGTATACTCTGTAACTGATGTGAGTGTTTTGTGATAAACACTGTTGTATTATTATCACTATAGTGAAGGTATAAAAGTAGCTCTGTGTGGAGTAGCCCGTTTAAACTTTTGGGGTGAACCACGTAAAATTCTCTGTGTGTTATTTCCTTGTTCCTGCTCTATTTTATCTATCGTTTGCTCCCCCGTAAATCTGGTGGTGGGAAATGATTCCGCAATTATCCAATTTTTTTCCCAACACGTTTGGTATTTTAATGAAAATAAGGTTAGATATTTGTAGGGGTCGATTTATCATTTGTATTAAAAAGGGCATCATATATATATATATTAAAAAGAATGTCCCGTATTTTTCAATTAATATTTATTTTTTATTAAAAATATATAATTTATATCTCATTTTGGTAAAAATATATACAAATTATTGAATTTTAAAATTATAAAATTTAAAATTTAGGTGAGGCACAATCATATTTTGTATATATAATTTGTCGATAATGTTATAAATGTTACACCTAAAATTTTACTTATAGAGAATTAAGGTGGGACATGTGCTCTTTCTTCTAACACTTAAACACATTGTCCCTGCATATTTGGACATATATTATCCAACTAGTACATTACTATATTTTATATTTAACAAAAAGTATAATAATGGTCCAATTTTTGAAGAAAAATATTTATAAAAAGGTAACTTGTATTTATAGAAGTATTTAAATTAAAGAAATAGAAATGTATTAATTTAATAATATAAGTTTAAATAAATATTTTTATTTAATAAAAGTATAAATAAATACTTTAGTTAATATAGCATCATATTGCTATCTGCTTCTTTTTTGGTTTATTTAAAAATTTTATTTCACTATTTGCATGCATTATGTTTGATTACACGAAAGGACAGTCCTACCAACCATTAGTTCATTGTTACAAAATACAAAATAACAGAAGAAAGAAAAAAAAATTGAAGAAGAAGAAGAAGAAGAGAAGAAGTCATTCTTTAATAATGAACAAGCCACTAAATGAATAATGGTTTCTAAAATTTCTACAAATAAGAAGTCATTCTTTAATAATTTAATTATATAGCATAATTTTTTTATATATGTAATTTTATTTTTAACTCCTTCAAAAGAAAACATATATTCATTTTTCTTGTAATATTAATGAGCATATATTTTTTCAAAGGATAGGATCCATAGACTAATATTATTAACCAATAAATCTAACCAATCTTTTTAGCCAAAAAATAAATTAAATCAATGGTGCGAAAAATATCATAATTTGAAGTTTCAAAATTAGTTAATAAATTCAAAAATTAAGACAAAATCAAATAATATATTATGTGAATAGTTTAACGATAATATATGATTGATTAAATTTATTGATTAATATTATTAGTTTGCTAATCTTTCCCTCTTTTCAATGGTTAATTTTAGTTAGTGTTATCAAAGGACAAAGTAATAAGTTTTTCCAAGAGAGTTTTTAATTGACCTTGATTCTTTTTATAGGCCTGTATGAATCAAGACTGGATCAAAGTAGCAAATGGTCACGAATATGGCAAGAAAGAGCAAAGAAATGACTTCAAGGGTCATGACATTGTATGAATTTACATAAAATTTAGAAAAAAAAAATGGATGTGTTAAATACACCATAGGTATTCAAAAACTTAATATGGGTTTGAACTGGCTATTGCATTGCATAAGTAACTTATAGTAGAGAACTTTTTTTTTTCTTCTTGAACGAAAAGATACATTAATGTACGATATATATGGACGACGGAACCATGTTGGGCCCCGGTTTCCTAATCCTCAAGATTGTTTATATACATGTATAATATAATAAACAAAACATCAAATATATATATTAAATATGTAATTTTTTTTATAAAATTTATATTATAGTGACTTTGTTCTTTTGTATATTTCTATTTTACTAGTTGATATTTATAGAATCATGAACATTTGATACTCCTCCATATAATAATCTGTTAAATTTTTAAATATGTAATTATTATTTATTTAAATTAAAATTATATTTTTAACTATGCACATTTTAGTGGTACGGTTTCAATTTTTATTTATAATAATTGTGTTTGTATGTGTAAATAGTGTGTGGTCATATATTAAAAAATAATTATTTATTTCATTTTATATCATTAATAATACGAAATAAAAATAAAAATATCAAAAAATTATATTTATATTTTTATGCAATAATTTTATATTTAAATATTAAATTTTATTTATTTATCACTTAAAACTTGATTTTTTTTAATATTTTCGTTCTAGTATTGTTCTCGACAATATCACCCATAGTAGAGAACTCATGTATGGTAAAAAGAAAAGGGAAAGACTAATCATAGGTTATAAAGTCAGATTAAAAACCGTGTACATATTACTTCCTATTCCAAGCCATTGACAAATCGAATTGTTGAGGTGAGAACAGACATATATAAAATTCAAGGGAAAAAGTAAAAATTATTGCATGGCCTATGACTATTCTCTAATCTCCCAGCCAACACCAATACTTGAAAGGGACAAAAGTGAAGTAACATACCGTGAAATTAACGGATTTACAATAATCATGACAATGACAATGCTGAACAGAGACAAAGTAAAAATTATTGTATGGCCTATGACTATTCTCTAATCTCCCAGCGAACACCAATACTTGAAAGGGACACAAGCGAAGTAACATACTGTGAAATTAACGGATTTACTATAATCATGACGATAAGTCAATAACAATGCTGAACAGAGACTAAGCTAGATTTTACTAAATTTATAGTTGAAGACTTGAAGTAGACATGTCATGGGATAAAAATAAAAGGTAGATACGTGGGAATTTTCATGTGAATACTTTTTCATCTATATTTATCTTGTTTTATTTAAGGGTTAATTACATTTTATATTTATAATATAGAGGTGAGTTAAAAAATACTTAAAACATTTATTTAGTTGTAATTATGCTCTTAATGTAATAGATAACGATAAAAAACATATCTGATTGATAACTGACGTTAAACTATTTAATATAATTGCTTTTATTGAGAATATTTCGATAAAATCATGTATTTGGGTAGTAAAATTAACTACGTTTTATACCCACAACGTATGAAATGAGTTGCAAAAATGTGCAAAATGTTTACTTAGTTGCAATAATGTACATAATGTTATGGTAACGATAAAAATTTGCCCAATTGATACCCATAATGTTATAAGCATGTTTTTATCGTTAGTCATAACGTTATAAACATAATTGTAACTAAGTAAACGTTTTTGATACAACTCACTCCTTATGTTGTAGGCATAAAACGTAATTAACCCTACCACCTAAGCACATGATTTTACCAAAACATTCTCAATAAAAGCAATTATGTTAAAAAATTTAATGTCAGTTCCAAATTAAGCATGATTTTATCGTTACCTATAACGTTGTGGATATAATCGCAACTAAATATATATTTTGGGCATTTTTGCAACTCACCATAAGTTGAAAGCATAAAACATAGTTAATCCTTTGTTTAATGAAAATCTTTACTTCATATAGTTTTTTTTTTGTTCAACAAAAGGCTCACCAAGGTTTAGAGGGGGCAACTGCTACACACCATTACACCACCTAGAATCATCATCGAAGGCCAGAGCACCTCCATAATTGTGTTATTTCTTTGGCCGAGTACCAACCGAAGGCTAGAACTGCAAGGCTTGCATTACAGTTCGCTCAAAGATGTATGCAGCCTCCAAAGATCGAACTGTATACCTCTCATTTGAAAGGCCGCGCACCCCACTCATCCTTAGCCACAGTGTTTTCCCAGTACACCACCCTTTATTGGTTTTAGTTCATACAGTTGACAGTGATATTATTAATAGCAGTTCCAACCGTTACTATGGCATTGGGGTGTGGAGAAAATTTTGATTATTTTATCAATTCTAATCATGACTTAGAAGTTTAGGTGCAATCTCTATTTCAAACCTCTATTTTCTTTTTCTTTTTTTGAGTTCAAAGAACTATTTTAAAATATTGTTTGAAAGGTTCCAAAGAAAATTTTATACCTCTCAACAACTACAAATTTACACTTGTATTTGACATAGGCTTGTCTTAAATAAGTGAAGATAACATATCCACTAGAATCTTTAAAAAGCAAATTCATTAATGGATTAAAAAACTTATATTGTATTTCTATATAACTGATACTAGTCCCTTTATCAAAGAACAAAACAACATCTTTCCCAACAAAAATCAAAACTATACTCCCTATTCTTCATGCACTACTACAAATTTGCCTCACCTATAAAGTCCCGTCCTAAAAAAATCGAAAAAATAGGACGTTCATTGAGCGCCTTATAAAAAATTCTTTTAGAACGGCTAATTCTTTTAGGACAGTCAGTGGCCGTCCTAAAAAAATCTTAGTAGCCATCCTAAAAGAATTTTATAGGACGGCTAGTAAACGTCCTATAAAATTCTTTTAGGACGGCTACTAAGATTTGTTTTTTAAATTTTTTGTTGTGTTTGTCCAGTACTGAAATCTATATATAACCTATACAAATTAATTTCATTCCAAGAACACGATTTAGAATAAATTTCATTCCAAAAAATCCATAGTTTATATCACATATACATGGTTCAAAGCCTAGCTTTAATTTATACATATTATCATAATGTACAGTTAAATTACAGGAACATACATATATGTGAAACATACAATCTAAGGATTAAAACTAGATACATACAAACTAGCTAATTGTTTGAAAGATAATTGTACATGTACATACACCATTCTTGCCTTAATAACATTTTTTTTAAAAGCCTGACACATAAAAAACATTTTATTGATTAGGTAATGATATTGTCACAACTAATTTTGTTATTGGTACAATAAAAGTGTAAATTTACTATTATATCCCTATAATTAATTAGATATTAGTGTCACTTTTGTTGACAAAGTTGTCATTAATAAAAAATAGGTATAGCAATATTGCCACCCCATTGTGATTGGTTTTAGTGACTTTCCTTCGGATAGTTGTTCTTCTTTAGATAGGGGAGTGTGTTCACCACTTGTGTTCTCAATTGAAATAACTGAGATTTGTTGTTAGTTTGATTTTTTTCAACAATACATTTCTCATTTGTGGAAAAAACAATCGCCACCCTATTGATTAGAATAAACACATCAGTTTATTTCCTAAATAATATCTCTTTGTTTATCAGACAACTAATAAATAGAGACTTAATTAAAGAAAATAACCTGCAACTCAAGAGATGGCTGTTCGAGTTTCCCAAGGTTCTTTGAGTGCAAGTCATGCCTTTCAAGTATTTCCTTCATGCTAATTTAGACAAGAACAAACAAGGTCATAGTTTACAATACACACACACACACACACACACACACACATATATATATATAGATACAGATATAGATATAGATATACAATTTAACAAGTGATGATGCAATTAATTCTAAAATAATTAAAATCCACATAAAATTAAGATGAATTTTAGGATTATATTCGTTCATATTTAGGGTTTAAGTCTAAATTTATAATATATTCTATGGCATAAATATGTTGATTTTTTTAAAATATTTTGAAAGTTCTTAATTATGGATCAAATAAGCCTAGAGGGGGGTGAATAGGTTATTTTCAATTTTAATAAATTTTAATTACATAACCTAAACACAACGGCCAGACATGCAATCACGTGTAAAAATAAAATGCAAAATTAAGAAATAACACACGAGATTTTTAGGTGGAAACAACCTAGGTCACAACAATGACCTAAGAGGAAAACCACTGGTTCACCGGACCACTTAACTATCTACTATGAAAGTTAATGTTCAATTACAAGGCAAGGTCTTAAACTACCCTTTACAAATAATGCCTCCTATGTAACTTACTTACGAGCCATCGCTCCTTTCACAATCTCAAACAGCAAGGTGTCTGGATTCGGACCAACATTCCGATCTACTTAAGTCACACAAGATCAATCGAACCCGTCAACTTTGGTAATTTTAAGTCACATGAAATACCAAACACGTCGCAATAATACCTGAAAAGTTAGCACAAATAACACAAGTGCAAAGTGTGTCCTAGAGCATATTAAACAATGAAAAATCCTAACTAGCAGATTCAATAACATACGATGTAAAAAATAAATCAGCTAGTAAACTCTAGAACAATCATATAAAGCTCAATATCATGAAGAAGAATTAGGCACATGAATTATTCAAACATAACCACACAATATGTTTGAACAATTAAAAGAAGAAAGTGCCTAATATTGATAGATGAAGAGAAGAGGATTTTTCTTTAAAAACTCAATCAGATGTAGAAAATATTATTTCAGTGTGGTGAATATTTTGCACGAACAAGCGTTGCTTATATAGAGTCCAATTTGACTTGAAAGAGGATTAAAAAAGACAACTTTACTCATATCAGAATTTAGTTTTCACAACAATTCTAATCAAAGTGTATTTCACTTGTAACACTTAAAGGGGAGCGAATTTGGTAAATAAGAGAGGCGGAGCGAATTTCAAAACCACTCGATCGATAAAATACTTAGACTCGATCGATCTATGCATACTCGATCGATCTAGTCATTCCCTGTAATGCAGAAAATCAACCCGAGACCTCTCGATCGATGTTTGATCGATCGAACAAGTCTAGATCGATCAAACACCTCATTCGATCGATCAATCGATCAACGGATGACTCGATAAATCAATGTATGACTCGATTGATTCAGTTAACAAAAACTCAACATGAGAGCATCTAGATTGAGGTCGATTTATACTCGATCGATCGAACTATCCTCTCGATCGATCGACCAACATGTGCACAATTTCTTTTCATTGCAATCCATACTAAGTGTAGTGCTCAATTGTGTGAGAATGTATGCATGAGAGAATGTTTTACCTGTCATATGAGCATTGCAAGCTTGGTGACTCCATCATCATGTATCATCTGATTAAATGGTGAACGCTAATGCTAGATTACAATCAATAATTTGTTCACAAAAATTGCCAATAATTATAAATCTTACAATCTCCCCCTTTGACATTTTCGTGTGACAAAATAACTCGCTCACTACATAACGTTCATAACGCACATAAATTATAAAATTAGATATTCAGTAGTGGAGTTATCTATGATCCGATGAAGCCATCTTGTTTGAGAAATTGTATGCTTAGTATGCTGGAAACGAAAACAAATAAACACAGCAGCCTGGCTCAAGAGCCATTATTAGTTCAGTGTATGTAATAGTATAAGGCATTATTTAAGACCAATAATGCTCTCCCTTAATGTGCTCCCCCTTAATTCAAGAGCCATTATTAGTTCAGTGTATGTAATAATATAAGGCATAATTTAAGACCAATAATGCTCCCCCTTAATATGCTCCCCCTAAATGTGACATTACCGTTGCAAGATATCGCATCACACTCATGTCTCTCTCCCCCCCTTTTTAACTTAAGAAAAGGACAAATCAATGTAAAGGGTCATGACAATGCAAGAATATGAAATAAAAATCCAAAAGACATACATATGTGAAGAAATTAGTAATAAATGTCAGAAAATATCTAGATAGTATAACCAAAACAAACAAGAAATAAATAAAAATAATAAACGATAAAAAATTACATAGAGACATATGAAAGGCATTACTGGTCGTCCCCATTGGGAGGATTATTTTGTTGATTGTGGAGATCTCGAACCATAGATAGAATGGTAGTGATGTCGGTGCGTATGTCGTGTTGTCTATCATCCATATCATTTACCCTACGGTTCAAACCTTCATAAAGGGTATACATGGCACCCATTTGATTGGAGAGTTGTTGTCATGTCAATTTCAAATTGTTGTTGTCAAGAGAGGGGGTGCTGTAGTGGGCTCAATTTCGTCATCACCCAACAACTCTGCCATCCCGGCCCCACTTGTATCAGCTTCTGATCTCTTTTGTTTCTTAGCAGTGTAGGTGGAAGAGCGGGAGACGGTTCCTTTACCAATGTCACCCATGTGTTTCACTATTTCAGTATCTGTTGTAGGTGTAACACCAATAGCGATAATCATATTTGTCAACAAACACTCATAGGGTAACCCAATCCTGGGATTTGTATCGGCTGCCTGGGCTAGAAACTCATCTTGAATAATAGTGCCAACATCAAAAGCTATCCCTTTTCCAATATAGTATAATATTCTTGCGTGTTAATAACCAATTTCAACAAAGTGGTTGGAAGGGAGCATATTAGAACAAACCATACGATTAAGGATTCTATAAAAAGGTTTAAATTCACTGGGTATATGCAAACTCTTGAGATTCATACCTGATGAACACTATTTTGACCTACTATTTGTTACGTTTTTAAGTATTTATTTTGCATTTAATCTCGATATAATCTTGTTTTGGAGGGTATTCAATTATTTTGTAGGTCAAAGTAGGTTTGGGAAGAAATGTGGAAAAAGAGAGCAAAAATGAAGCAAAAGTGCTAAAGAATGTAAGCCTTACATTGAGTGTCATTCACTATGTAAGGGGGACAAACACAAGCTTAGGAACGTAAGCCTTACATCAAGAATCAGTAAATTATGTAAGGGTGTTTACATGCACTACAACAAGTTGCACCGCGGCATATAAAATGTGCGCCGCAGTGGGGAAGTTTCTGTCTTGATTTGAATTCCATGAAAATATTGTGCGGTGCGGCATGAATAAGGTGCGCCACAGCGAGGGACTTTCTGCTTTGGTTCGTAATTTAGAAAAACATTGCATGCCGCGGCATGGAAAAAGGCTCGCCGCGGCCCGCGCGTGCAGATTGTAAATTCTCCCTCAGCCACACACGCACATTCTCCTTGGAAACCCTTACATAAAAGAGACCTAATTTGACACAACCCCATGAAAAAGAAGACATTCAGCCTCTAACGAACACACGAGATGCCATGGGTGAACAGTGCGTGAACAGTGCCGAATTTAGGTTTTTCATACAATTTTGAGAGAGAAGTTACTTCATCAAAGGCTATTCAATTGGAGCTTCATCAAGAGACTTGAAATAGGTGATCATCCAACATCAAATATCTTGTTGCAAGAGTGAAAATTGGTAGAATCTTATTTGTAATCCTCTTCTCCTTCTCATTAGAATTCTTTGATGTCATTTATAATGAAAAATCTGGATTTGAGTTTAATTATGTGTAGCTAAGCCTTTGTGTGTGGGATTTTAGGGATGTGACTTTGAATGGATATTGTTTATGTGGTTTTATTATTATTTGAGTGATTTGTTTCATGCTCATTATTCCTGACATCTATATTCATTAATTATTTTTGGCCAATTTAGTTTATGAATATTTGAGACTATTTTAGGGTTGAACTTTAGAAACGTCATCTAAGTTTAATCGGGCATTTTTGAGCATGAGCCTAAATTAAGTGCATTGACTTGTCTTAATTTAGGTGATTAAATTACCTTTTCTAAGATTAATGCTAATTAACTAATTAACGGTCCGGATCAAAGAAGCTAATTAGTTAATTAAGGGAAAATCACCATTGATTTGGGATTTTCTAGGATTTAGTGAAAATAATCAATAAAATTCACTCTATACGCTTGACTGAGGAGACCACGTAAACCAATTTATCCATACTTAGTTCACTAACTAACTTCCCACACTAGTTCATCATATAGTTTCGACAACGTTCTTTATTCATTGATTTATTTATTTTAAGTAATCACACTTTTAGCAACCGTTTTCCAAACCAATCTTTGATTAGCGTGTTTAGGATTTATTTTAGTGTCACGTTTTAGATTACATTTAACTCTTTTAAAAATCATCGCAATTCCTTTGAGAGACTATCTTGGGAGTATACTTGTCACTTACTACAAGTGACTCGTGCACTTGTGAGCTTTTACAAATACAAAATTTGGTTATCAAGTTTTTGTGCATCAATACCTAAGTCAGGTGACCCAGCTAATTCAGTCAATAAATCCTCATTTAACACATCAAACTTGTCAATATCAAAAGTAGGATCACCCAGGTTCGCAATCCCAAGAAACTCATTGATGGAAGCAGCAGAGATATCTAAAGGCTTATTTTGAATAAATACCTTGTAACTCATTGCAACGTTCTCTCAAATGGACGGAGAACCATTTCATGAGGCGTGGGATCGCTTCAAATTGCTTCTGATACAGTGCCCACACCATCACTTTCCTTTGCAACTCCAGAATCAATTTTTCTATGACGGGTTGACACAATAGTGTCAATTCACTGTGGATAATGCCGCGGGAGGAGCAATGGGAGAAAAGATCGCTAATGAGACGTATGATCTATATGAGATGTTGGGTGCTAATTCCCAACAAAAGAGCTCTAGAGGACGGCGGATGGGAGTTAACAAGGTAGCTTCGGGAAATGACATGGCAATGCAAATTGCGGAGCTTACAAAACAAATCACGCTCCTCACCTCCAAGAACACATCGACTCAAGAGGTATGCGGTATTTGTAGTACTTACGGACATGGTGCTAATATTTGTCCTTTTGTTTGTGATCAAAATGTAGGTACGAGTTACGAGCAAGCTAATGCTATGGAGGGATACCAACCGAGGCGAAGGAATGATCCTTACTCGAACACATATAATCCCGGTTGGAGAAATCATCCTAACTTCTCTTGGAAGGGAAATAACAATCAAGGCTATGCTCAGAATAATTTCCCACACCATCCAAACAACAACAACAATCCATAGCTCACTCTACCAAACAAGCCAAGTTTGGAGGACAATTTGAACTCCTTCATTCAAGTGAGTCAAGAAATTAATCAGAAGAATGATCAAAGGATAGGTTCTTTAGAGGCTTCCATGAAAAAGATAGAGATTCAGGTGGGCCAATTGACTGAGTACGTGCACAAGCAAGATAAAGAAAAGATGCCTGAACAATTGAATGCTATCACAGTCATTGAAAATGGTGAGGTCCTAAATGATAATTTTACTGAAAATTCTGATGATTTGTTTATAGATGCAGGAGATACAGGAAGGAAACATGCAATTCCCAAGGAAAGTCAAGCTGACATTGAAGTCCTAAGATCTTCTGTAAAGCATACGGAGAATCTTGAAGAGTTAACCAAACGTCCACTCCTTCACAAGTCACCTAATCCATATAGACCTCATATTCCATTCCCAAATCCCTTAAAGGCGACTGATCAGGATAAGCTATTTCATGAAACTTTTACTTCACTTTCTAAAGTTAATATTAACTTACCTTTGTTGAATATTATTAGGGACATTCCATCTTATCCAAAATTTCTCAAAACCCTACTCTCCAACAAGAGGAAGTATAAGAATGAGGAGAAAGTAATAGTTTTAGAACTAGCTAGTGTAGTGTTGCAAAAGAAACTACCCCCCAAACTAAAGGATCCATGTAGTTTTAATATCAAAATCACTTTGAGAGATAAGATGGTGTCGAATGATATGTTAGACTTAGGGGCAAGTATTAATGTCATGCCATATTCTGTGTACTTGCAACTAGGTTTGAGGGATCTTAAGCCCACAAATACATCACTACACCTTGCTGATAAATCTATTAGATATCCCAAGGGAATAGTTGATGGTTTGTTGGTACAGGTGAAGAGCATAATTGTACCGGTCGACTTTGTAGTTATGGAAATGGAAGACACTATACCTAAGGACAATGAACACACTATTATTCTCGGTAGGCCATTCATGACTACCACCAATACAATCATTGATGTCCAAAGAGAGAAATTGACAATGAGAGTCTTAGGAGAGACTATAAACTTCAAAGTGTTTAACCCTTTACTTACTGCTCCTATTTCTTCTGCTAATAATTGTGTTGCTCTAGATTCTAATGATTTACCTATTTTTGACAATCATTTGCAGCAGGGTGCGTGCAATAAAACTATTGTTTCATCTACAGATAGGAGGGTGAAGGAAACACTTACAAACTCAATTCAGGATAATCCCTACAAAGACCATGTCAAGTGTTCACAAATTAAAAACCTGGATTGTGAGTTTTTCTATCTTGGAAAAGATTGTTATGCATGTAATACTCGTTTTAAGTCTTTTTCAGGTGACATGAAGCCTTGTTTTGAGAAGGGCAAAGAGAAAGGAGGAAGCAAGCACTTCAAGGATGCATTGAGGCCTCCATGATAAGAATGAGCATCGTCTTGCTAAGACGTTAAACTAGGCGCTTGGTGGGAGGCAACCCACCGTTTTAGGTATTATCTATTGTTTCTTTTAATTTAGTTAAGTTTAATTTAGTTTTCTGTTTGCCATTGCTAAATTCTTTTCTGAACTATTGTGTAGTTGAAAATTTTGAGGACAATGTTTAGTTTAGGTTTGGGGGTGCATTTTGCATTTTTGGTTGGTAACAACATTTTCATGCTTTGGTCAATTTTTGATGAATAACTAGTCTTTGTCCATTGTTTATCTGATTTTTGAAATGTTTAAGGTTTGTTATAAAGATTAGTTTTAATTTGCAATCTGTGTTTCATGCTTTTGATGTTGAAACTGAGATGAACCTGAATCCTATGTTTAGGAATTGAATAGTGGAGACTACCTTGTGAGAATATTATTGAGCCCTTAACATTTTATTCTGAGAGATAATTATTCTTTTACTCTTTTGAACACCTTTCATATCATTTCAAATTGTTAGATGATCTCTATAGGTTTTTGCATTGAATGTTAGGATTTTAAACATGTAATGAAGGATCATATGCTTAATTGAATTGCTTAGATTAAATGATTGAGTAAAATTTGAAGTATTTGCCTATTTCATTCATGCTTGACTTTAAAAAAAAAATACAAGTGAATTCCTATATCCAACACAAAAAGAGCTAAGAAGTAGCCATTCACAAATTACATATGTATATGGGTCTAAAAAAAAAAAGAAAAGAAAAGAGAGATAATAAGTTTATTATGACCCTAAGTTCTTCAAGTATGAATGGTTAGTACAAAAAAAAAAGAAGAGAGAAATAGGAAATGAGTTCCCATAAAGTCAAATCATTTTCATTCTAAGGCACACTTGAAGTTTTTGCTTGAGGATTTTAATTGATGCATGAGATTAGTAATATGATTTCTTCGTAAATTCTATCATTTGATTCCTTTCATGAGATCAATGTTATGCACTTTTGAGCCTTTCTTGTTTAATCATATGCGAACCTATTAGCTCATTTCTTTACATAACTTCTATTCGCATATACATTGATGAGTGCTTGAACCCATAGGATCGGTGTGATTTAAAGAGTAATTCTTGTGAGGATTAGAGTTGATATCAATTTACATTCTTAACACTAGGTTTGGGGGAGTCAATGTTGATACACTTTTAGTATTGGGATTTAGATTTGTGAAGCGAAATTGATCTAAATGGTTAACCTTGATGTGTTAGGATGTTGGATAAATTTGTGTATAAATTTTTGGTTATGAATTGGCAAGAAACTAAAGCATGACAAGTTTTGTTAACTTCAAATTTTAGTTTAGTTATTTGTCTTTTCAATTTTAGATTTGCTTGAGGACTACCAAAATGTAGGTTTGGGGGTATTTGATGAACACTATTTTGACCTACTATTTATTACGTTTTTAAGTATTTATTTTACATTTAATCTCGATATAATCTTGTTTTAGAGGGTATTCTATTGTTCTGTAGGTCAAAGTAGGTTTGGGAAGAAATGTGGAAAAAGAGAGCAAAAATGAAGCAAAAGTGCTAAAGAATGTAAGCCTTACATTGAGTGCCATTCACTATGTAAGGGGCACAAACAAAAGCTTAGGAACGTAAGCCTTACATCGAGAATCAGTAAATTATGTAAGGATGTTTACATGGCACTACAACAAGTCGCGCCGCGGCATATAAAATGTGTGCCGCAGTGGGGAAGTTTCTGTCTTGATTTGAATTCCATGAAAACATTGTGCGCTGCGGTATGAATAAGGTCTGCCGCGGCGAGGGACTTTCTGCTTTGGTTCCTAATTCAGAAAAACATTGCGTGCCGCGGCATGGAAAAACACGCGCTGCGGCCCGCGCGCGCAGATTGTAAATTCTCCCTCAGCCACACACGCACATTCCCCTTGGAAATCCTTACATAAAAGAGACCTAATTTGACACAACCCCATGAAAAAGAAGACATTCAGCCTCCAACGAACACACGAGACACCATGGGTGAACAGTGCCGAATTCAGGTTTTTCATACAATTTTGAGAGAGAAGTTACTTCATCAAAGGCTATTCAATTGGAGCTTCATCAAGAGACTTGAAATAGGTGATCATCCAACATCAAATATCTTGTTGCAAGAGTGAAAATTGGTAGAATCTTATTTGTAATCCTCTTCTCCTTCTCATTAGAATTCTTTGATGTCATTTATAATGAAAAATCTGGATTTGAGTTTGATTATGTGTAGCTAAGCCTTTGTGTGTGGGATTTTAGGGATGTGACTTTGAATGGATATTGTTTATGTGGTTTTATTATTATTTGAGTGATTTGTTTCATGCTCATTGTTCCTGACATCTATATTCATTAATTATTTTTGGCCAATTTAGTTTATGAATATTTGAGACTATTTTAGGGTTAAACTTTAGAAACATCATCTAAGTTTAATCGGGCATTTTTGAGCATGAGCCTAAATTAAGTGCATTGACTTGTCTTAATTTAGGTGATTAAATTACCTTTTCTAAGATTAATGCTAATTAACTAATTAACGGTCCGGATCAAAGAAGCTAATTAGTTAATTAAGGGAAAATCACCATTGATTTGGGATTTTCTAGGATTTAGCGAAAAGAATCAATAAAATTCACTCTATACGCTTGACTGAGGAGACCACGTAAACCAATTTATCCATACTTAGTTCACTAACTAACTTCCCACACTAGTTCATCATATAGTTTCGACATCGTTCTTTATTCGTTGATTTATTTATTTTAAGTAATCACACTTTTAGCAACCGTTTTCCAAACCAATCTTTGATTAGCGTGTTTAGGATTTATTTTAGTGTCACGTTTTAGATTACATTTAACTCTTTTAAAAACCACCGCAATTCCTTTGAGAGACTATCTTGGGAGTATACTTGTCACTTACTACAAGTGACTCGTGCACTTGTGAGCTTTTACAAATACAAAATTTGGTTATCAAGTTTTTGTGCATCAATACCTAAGTCAGGTGACCCAGCTAATTCAGTCAATAAATCCTCATTTAACACATCAAACTTGTCAATATCAAAAGTAGGATCACCCAGGTTCGCAATCCCAAAAAACTCATTGATGGAAGCAGCAGAGATATCTAAAGGCTTATTTTGAATAAATACCTTATAACTCATTGGTCCTGGATTACGTATCTCACTATCAACATTTGTGTATAATTCCCTAACCAGTGTAGGAAAACATAATTTTTTCGGAGTAAACAACGACTCCCAACCAAAACTTCTAACTACCCTAGTGACTCCTACCTCATGCACATCATTCCAGTTTAGGTATACCATCTACCTGAATTCTTCCTTTTCCCATAATTCTGGACTTTTTTCGATCACCAAAAGTAACTGTTCCTTCATTATATTCTTCAAATGTTTTAAATAGGGAACGATAACCTATCATGTGTCTAGAACATCTACTATCAAAGTACCATGCAGTGGTAGACTTAGCCTTAAATGCTATGTGAGCTACAAAACAATGTATTTCAGATTTCTTGACCCACCCCTTCTTAATTTTGGCTTGTTTTATTGGAGGGGATCTACATGTATCTACTTCACATGTCCTAGAAGAGTTAAACTGTGTTCTCATATGCTTAGTTCTTGATCTATATAAGTGAGCATAATTATAATTCCCATAGTATGATTCATGCATGTTATGATCACTCCACTTACAATTCAATAGTATTCTACACTTAGGTCTAATATGTCCCTTTCTACCACATTAATGACATGTGGGAACAAATTTAGCAATGGGTTCTTGTGTTATGTGAACATTTTGTGAAGAGGGAAGATTAGATGATTTAACAAACTCTACTTTTGATGATGATGATGTAGAGTGTTCATCCACATAGCCTAATCCTCTCTTGTCTCCAAAGGGTTTTCTGAGATCAAGGACTTTATTTAATCTTTCAATTCCAATCGTCAGCTTTTTCACAGTTTCCTTTGATTGCTCTAATTCCTGTATAAGCTTTGAATTTTCCTGTTTGATTCCTACAAGACTTAAACTCAACTGATCAACATGCTCAAACAATTCAACTTTTTCTTTTTCTAGAATTGACAAATTAATGTCTTGTGATTTGATTTTATCATTCAGTTTTATCACAGTTATGAGAAGCTTATCTTTTTCTTTCTTGCAATTAATCAAATCAAAAAATAATTCCTCAAAACTACTTGCATTAAACTTTGAGAGAATAGAGTTAGATTTACTTCCTTCATTGTCTGAGTTAGATTCAGACTTACTGGAGTATCTATCCATAGTTGCAGTAAAGGCTCGGTAGTTGATAAGTGCTCAGAAAGCACTAATATTTCGTGATTTATTGCACTTAATTGTTTAAAAATAGATTTGTTATTATTGTTTATTTGACTATTTTTCATAAATCTATCAATTCGGAATCACGAGTATGTTTTAGAGTATTTTAGGTGTTTTTAGCATCAAAATGAGTTGGATAATACAAACACACAAAGACGGAACACTTGCGGCACTCGGATCCCGAGTTACGGGCAAAACGAGACAAATATGTAAGCCTTACATAACGAGCAAGCACATATGTAAGGAGTAAATGTGAAGAAAGGAAAGGCGATGCGCGTTGCGGCGAGAAAAATGTATGCCGCGGCGGGGAGCTCTCGGGTTTCAACCATTATTTCCAGATTTTGTGTTGCGCCGCGGCAGGGAAAATGTATGCTGCGGCGCGCCTATTCCTATTGCAATTAGAAATTGTGTAAACCCTTACATCTATAAATACCCCCTCTAGACTCCAACTTACGTACAACTTTTACACACTACAATTTTGCTAGAAAATAAGAGATTCAACTAGTTTTGGGAGCTTTGCCACACTCAACGAAGCAAGAGAATCCATTCTAAGAATCCAAGGAAACCATCGACGATCGAAGATCGAGCTTTTGGAAAAGAACGCCATCCCATCCATTAGCGGTATTTAGATCTAGGATTTCCTTGTCGTTATAGAATTCTATTTTTCTTCTTCTTTCTTTGAGTGTATGTTCACATTATATTTGTCTATGAATTTTAATATGAGCATGAGCGACTAATTTCATTATGGATGTTTAGTTTGTGTTGCCATGTTTGCTAGAATTGTTTTTGGTGAATGTTTTATTGATTTAATATAAATAAATTACCTTTTGATTAAGAGCATGTTTAGATATTTAATTATGAATTTTCATAGGCCAATTTGATATTCATAATTAGGTTGAAAAATGTGAGAATATAGTTTTAGGAACGTCACCTTCACTTTATTCCGAAACACTTAATCAAAGCTTCAAATTAGTGACTTAGTCATAGCATTAGTTTGATTGGCATAAATTTCCTTGCGCATAATTTGATTGCTATTTGATATACCCGATCGTAGGATGTTAATTAGTTAATCAACAAAGAGAATTTACCCGACCGTAGGCATTCTCGTAATAAAAAGGAAAGCCGGTAAAATTGTTTATTAGAACGTTCATGTTATTTCACCATTACTTTTTGATGCAAGCATGGCCAACCAAACTAAACGTCCATACATCCTCCATTGATTTTCAAATCTACTTGAATTGATTGTGAATTTGCGTTATTGTTTTCGTTAATTGTTCGTACCATTGATCTTGCTACAAACCAAACTCTTTTTATAATTTTATTAGGTTTAGGACTCTAGTTACTTAGAGTTTTAGTTTTACTAGAACTCTATTTAATTAGTACTTTTAGTTAAGTTAGGACTCTAATTAGTTTAAGAAAAAGGTTGTTTAGAACCATTACAATTCCTTGAGAGACCGACCTCAAAGGTTTGCTTGTTACTTTCTACGAATGATTCGTACACTTGCGAGTACTATAATTTGCATATCAGTAGTTGGTGTTACCATCATCTGAATCACTAGCTTTATTATGGTCACTTTCTGAATCACTAAGAGTAGCATTGAAAGCTTTAACTGTTTTCTTCTTCTTGTTGGCGCACTTAGCTGCAAAGTGACCAATACCATTGCATTCAAAACGTTGAGGTCCAGTGAGTTTAGATTTCTTACCATCAGAACTCATGGGCTTGAGTTCTTTTGTCTTGTAGTCTCTGGTGCGGCTAGATTGATTCTTATTTGGGATATTTTTTCTGTTGAACATCTTTTTGAATTTTCTAGCCAAGTAGACAAATTCTTCATCATCCATGGAATCATCACAGTTACCATCATCTTTGTTGGTCATCTTAAAAGCCACTCCTTTGTTTCTTTTGGGTGTTCACAGATTCATTTCAAAGGTTTGAATTGATCTAACAAGTTCCTCAATCTTAATGGTGTCAATGTCTTTGCTTTCCTCAATTGCTGTAACTTTCCCTTGGAAGAGATCTGGTAAGAAGCACAAGATTTTACGAACTAACCTGCGTTCATCAATTTTATCTCCAAGGTTTGATGATGAGTTAGCAATATCACATAATTTTGCATAAAATTCAGAAAAAGTTTCATCTTCCTCCATTCTAAGATTTTCTAATTTTGTAGCTAGCATGCGAAGTTTTGTTCGTTTAACTTGGGACGTGCCCTCATGGGCAACCTCTAAAGTGTCCCAAGCAGCCTTAGCAGTTTCAACATCAGAAATATGACAAAATTCATCCGGTGACATAGCACTAAAAATAGCATTGATGCCCTTTTGATTCCAACCACTACCAATTTATCTTCAGTAGTCCAGTCTTTCCTAGGTTTAAGTGTGACTACATTATCCTTGGTAACCTTAGGTGGCTCCCAACTATAAAGCACAGAATTCCATACACTTTCATCTAAGGAATGTAAAAAGGCTCTCATATGAGCTTTCCAATATGGGTAGTTAGACCCATCAAAGTAAGGTGGACGGGTTGTAGAAGAACCCTCTCTCAAATGATCCATAACATGGTCCTAGGCAACACTAAATTTATCTAGTGACCCGCTCTGATACCAATTGAAAGTTTTTAATTACGGATCAAATAAGCCTAGAGGGAGGTGAATAGATTATTTTCAATTTTAATAAATTTTAATTACTTAACCTAAACACAACGGCCAGACATGCAATCACGTGTAAAAATAAAATACAGAATTAAGAAATAACACACGAGATTTTTAGGTGGAAACAACCTAGGTCACAACAATGACCTAAGAGGAAAACCACCGGTCCACCGGACCACCTAACTATCCACTATCAAAATTAATGTTCAATTACAAGGCAAGGTGTTAAACTACTCTTTATAGATAATGCCCCCCTATGTAACTTACTTACGAGCAGTCAATCCTTTCACAGTCTCCAACAGCAAGGTGTCTAGATCCGGACCAACGTTTCGATGTACTTGAGTGACACAAGATCAATCGAACCCGTCAAATTCGGTAATTTCAAGTTACATGAAATACCGAACACGTCGCAATAGTACCTGAAAAGTTAGCACAAATAACACAAGTGCAAAGTGTGTCCCAGAGCAGATTCAACAATGAAAAATCCTAACTAGCAGATTCAATAGCATACGATGTAAAAAATAAATCAGCTAGTAAACTCTAGAACGATCATGTAAAGCTCAATATCATGAAGAAAAATATCATGAAGAAAAATTAGGCACATGAATTATTCAAACATAACCATACAATATGTTTGAACATTTTGCACGAACAAACGTTGCTTATATAGAGTCCAATTTGACTTGAAAGAGGATTAAAAATGACAACTCTACTCATATCAGGATTTAGTTTTCACAACAATTCTAATCAAAATGTATTTCAAATGTAACACTTAAAAGGGGTCAATTTGGTAAATATGAGAGGCGGAGTGAATTTCAAAACCACTCGATCGATCGAATACTTAGACTCGATCGATCTATGCATACTTAATCGATTGAGAACCTCACTCGATCGATCCAGTCATTCCCAGTAATGCAGAAAATTAACACGAGACCTCTCGATTGATGTTCGATCTATCGAACAGGTCTAGATCGATTGAACACCTAATTCGATCGATCGATCAACAAATGACTCGATCAATCTAGTTAACAAAAACTCAACTCGAGAACATGTAGATTGATGTCGATTTGTACTCGATCGATCAAACTATCCTCTCAATCGATCAACCAACATGTGCACAGTTTCTTTTAATTGCGATCCATACTAAGTGTGGTGCTCAATTGTGTGAGAATGTATGCATGAGAGAATGTTTTACCTGTCTTATGGGCATTGCATGCTTGGTGACTCCATCATCATGTATCATTTGATTAAATGGTGAACGCTTATGCTAGATTACAATCAATAAATTGTTCACGAAAATTGCCAATAATTATAAACCTTACATATTTTATTTATAAACAAAAATGGGTATGGTACTACATAGCATGTACATAATTAAAATGATCTCAAAATAGTATATTAATTATATATAATGTGTATATATAATAACATATGTACATGTTATACATAATTTATATGTTAATTGTATTTTAAAATTAATTTAATTATTTACAAATTATCATGGTAACATGTGGCTCTAAATAAAATGGAAGGTAATGCCCTTTGTCCATAACAATCATCTGTATGAGTGTATTTCATAAGAAATTAAACTTGCACTTTAAGTTGGTTAGATAATATTTAGATTAAGATTAGATCTATCTTACTCCACATATTGTGGTGGTCTTATGGGTAGACAGTTGTTGAGATAGGTACTAAGAAGAATATTTAAAGACAATCTAATTGCTTCACTCACTTGCAAGCAATCTGCTGAAATAAGGAGAGATCAATTTTCAAATTTCTATCAAATGCAGATCTCATTCTCTCAACATTTAAAATGAAAATAATTTGTTTTCAAGAATAAATAAAGAAATAATAGCTATAAAAAATAAACCCCAATATTGAACGTAGTAATATCCAACAACACTGCTATAATCTTTACGAGTGTTAATTTATTTGGTTAAAGGCTAACTAAACAAAGGGTTTTTATTGTGTGTATATGAAATAGTTAAGACATATACAGAAAAACAAAAATAGAGCGAGAGAGAAAAGACCTGTGAGCTAGCATATTGAAAGAGCTTGCCAGTAGAATAAAAGATAATAAGAGCAACATTAGTGTCACAAAGAACAGAGAGTTCTTCGGTCTTTTTAAAAATCCTTTTGTTGGTGGCATTTGGGCGGTGGCTTTTGGAGGTGGCAACGGCGTTGGGTGGTGGCAGTGCGATGGGGAGGTTCAAATTCGAGAGAGAAATCTAGGGATTGGATTTTTAACTTCAAATGAGGTTCACGGCTTACGAGGAGAAAATTAAAGTAAAAAAAACTACAACTCATTCTTTTAGGACTGCTAATATGTTACTATATAGGACCGTTAATAGCCGTCCTAAAAGAATTTTCCTGTAAAATCTTTTAGGACGACTATATAGTAACATATAAGATGGCTACTAGCCGTCCTAAAAGAACTTTTTTAAGACGGCTAAGTTTCACCCAATTTTTTCGGTAATAGCCGTCCTATATTTTTTATAGGACTGTCATATACTTGTGACCATCCTATTTATTTCTCACTCTAAATTATAAGTCGTCCTATATTGTCCAAATTATAGTAGTAATGGTTGTTTCATTGCTCACCTTGTTAATCTTTATTTTTATGACTACTCCTTCCATAATCATGTCAAGGATGAAGCCTCTTTTTTCCAGTCTGTCAACAAGCCCTTTTGAAACTACATTTTGTGCTAAAAATGATAAGTGAAAGAACTATAATAAAAATATAAATCAGTCAAAACATAACCAAAGCTCAACTTGTAAAGCTTATGAATATGAACAAATAGCAGGTAAACTTAGAGATGTAAAGTAGGTTGTATCATCTCATCTCATGTCTCATTTAGTGTCCCTAATAGTCTCATGATACAATATTGTAGTGTTGGTGCCAGAAGTCTCTTGGCAGTTAAAGTCAATTATAACAGCTTGGGAATCAGCATTTAGCTAGTGTTAAGTCAGTTATGTTAGTTGGAATCTTGTGTAAGTGAGTGCAGGGTAAGGAATTAGACTTACATAATCTATAATAGTATAAATAGGATGTGTGTATGTGTAGTGTATAATGTACAAGAAAGTTTGAGAGATCAAAGTAGACATAAAGTTGTGGTTTGTTGTAGACTAGAAGAATTATAATCTTAAGGAAACAAAAGACTCGGTGCAGTTGAGACTCTCTTGTTGGTGATCAACCAACTAAGAGGCATTGTAATTCCCATTGTCATAGTAAAGGAATCAATAAGGCTTGTTGTTGTAATTAGTGGAAGTAAAGCCACATTGGCTGAACCACTTTGAAACAAACCTTGTGTGTTTGTTCATAGTTTTCATTATTTATTTGATCCAAACTCTCACAAATTGGTATCAGAGCCTAAAAGGTAAATCAAGAAAGTGAAGACAGATTGAGGTTGGAACATTCTTGGTATAGCTGCTGGTGATTGAAAGCAAGGTACAGTTAAGAATGGGCACACTTAAACTTGATATTGAAACTTTTAATGATTCAGGGGACGTTGGGATTGGAAAGAAGAAGATGAGGGTTGTACTAGTTCAGGAAAAGGCATTGGTTACACTAAGTGAAATCACACAATTCATAGAGAACACCATAGCATGGAAAAAGCAAGAAATCTTGGATGCTGTAGTTACAAGCATTATTTTGAATCTCTCCGATTCAGTTCTAAGACAAGTTAATGATGAAACCGTTGCTTATGAACTATGGACCAAATTAGAAAGTTTGTATCTTAGATAGTAACTTTCAAACAAGATGTACCTTAAGAAAATGTTGTTTGGTTTTTGAATGGATCCATCAAAGACCCTGGAAGCTAATCTTGGCAAATTCAAGAAAGTCGATGTTCAACTTGGAAACATTAGTGAGGAGTTAAGTGATGAGAACCAAGCAATAATTGTTTTAAATTCATTGTTAGAAACCTATGATAACATAAGGGTTGCAATAAAATATGGGAGGCCAAATTTATCACCAGGTGTGGTGGTCTTACCACTAAGGTCCAAAGAACTAGATCTAAATTCAGCTAACAAAACAATGTTTGACAATGGTGATGCATTGAATGTTAGGAGAAGATCTGAGAAAAGGGAATTCAAGGAGAATAGGAATGGCTCAAGATACAAATAAAGAACCAAGAAAACATTAAGGTGCTTCATCTATCACAAGGAAGGACACTTCAAAAGGGATTGTCTAGATAAGCAGAAAAGATACAAAGATAAAGAGAGGGATGGTATAAGTGTGGAAGCATCAATGGCCTAAGATGGTTACCAGAATGCTGATGCACTTACTATGTGTGAGAACCTAAAACAAATCAGTGGATCATTGATTCAGGTTGCTCTAATCATATGACTCCTATTAGGAATTGGTTTGTGTCATATAAGAAACTGGAGGGAGGAACTGTGTACATACGTAATGAGCAACCTTATAAGATCCTTGGCATAGGTTATGTGTAACTAAGGTTAGCAGTAGGGATGGCAATGGATCTGATCGGATCTAATCCACTAATGATCCGATTTGATACGTTGTTTAAAAAATTTGGTCTGATTTGTTTTAATTCGTGTATCATACGGATCAGATCCATTATTAATTTGTGGATCATATGGATATTCATGATCCGATCCGAATTGTTCCTTAATATATTATTTAATGTAGTATATTACATATTTTAAATTGATAAATGTAAATATAAATACAAGAAAATTATAGATTTGTTGAAAAATATTTATTATTTGTTTATAATTAATATATATTCAACCTTTTCATTAATATTATAATCTATAAATAAAAAAAATACTTTGGAAACAAAAAATTAACATTATTAACATGATAAATTTTTCTAAATAAATAATTATAAAATTTCGGAAGTATTTTTGAAATGTGCGACTTTTTTAATACTAAAATTATAATTTTAAAAATAATTAGTTTTGGATCGATCTAATTTGGCTGGATCCATGGATCGATCTATCTCAATTTGTATCCGATCCGTTGATCTTATACATGGATCATGATCCGATTTGATACAAAAATGATCTATTTTGATCAAATCTAGGGTGGATCATATGGAGTGGATATCCACGGAGCTCCGATCCGATGGATCTTTTGCCATCCTTAGTTAGCAAATGACACAGAGAGGTCCTGCATGATGTCAAACATGTACCTGCCTTAAAGAGAGGAATGCTAGCCAATAAAGGATATGATTTCAAAAGCCATGGGTTGGAGTTGAAAGTCATAAGAGGGTTAATCGTGCTGTTTAAAGGAACTTTGGGGAATGGTTTATGTTTCTTGAAGTGTGTTACCTGTCAATCTCTGGCCACAATAAGTGAGTCATCAAAGCAACTAGAGTTTTAAATTTGGTATAAAGGGCTTGCTCATATCAGTGAGAGAGGTTTGTGTGAAGTGCAAAAGCAAAGGCTGTAAGGGAATGCTAAAATAAAAAATTGTTGTTTTGTGAATAGTGTGTTTTAGGGTAGGTAAAGAGAGTAACGTTTCCAAGAACTAGAGATAAGTTAGGTTATGTGCATGTAGATCTTTGGGGACCATCAGAGCAATCTTTCCTTAGTGGATTGAGATACTTTGTGTGTTTTATTGATGATCACTTAAGGAAGGCCTGGATATACACTTTGAAAACAAAGGATGAAGCATTTGAAAAGTTCAAACACTAGAAGACACAAATTAAGGTGCAAACTAGCAAAGGATAAAATGCTTGAGAACTGACAATGGAATGGAGTTTTACAATGATCAATTTAATAAATATTGTAGTTAGCAGGCTATTAGTAGACATAAGACAGTTTCATATAGGCCACAATAGAATGAACTAGCTGAGAGGGTGAATAGGACTCTCGTTGAAAGGGTTAGATGTATGCTAATTGGTGTTGGGCTATATAAGATGTTCTAGACTAAAGCATTGCACACATCTTGCTACTTTGTAAACAGAAGTCCCTCTACAACACTTCAGTTTAAAACTCCTGAGGAGGTATGGAGTGTACATAGGGTATTTGGTTGTACACCATACATGTGTAAGAGACAGAATAAACTGGATGCAAGCAGTCAAGTTCATGTTCCTTAGGTACCTTGAAGGAGTCAAGGGTGACAAGCTTTGGGATCCATCATTATCGAAGTGTATAGTAAGTAGGAATGTGGTATTCAAAGAAAATGAAATGTTTGTGTCATAGTCAAAGCCTCTTGAGGACCAATTGTAAAGGGAATATAAGCAAGTGACATGGATGATGAATGTAACAATGACATGGCATCAAGAGAAGGACCACCACATGATACTATAGAGTGCAGCACAATGTTACACTCCTCATTACAAGAATCACAACTAACAAATCTTCATGTTGACCTGTGCAAAGTGATAGATTGTGAGTGAAACCGTGAGGTAGTGATGTGTGAGTGCATATTGTATTGAGTATGATTAGAGAAAGATAACATTAATTAGGTTTATAAATATTATGCTCAGCATCTTTATTCAATACACAAAGAATGAAACATTTTTTTTGATTTGCTTTCTTATGTTATTGTTCTAATGTTTGTTTCACAAATCTTTCTTTCTTTCTTCTTCTTCTTCAAATTTGTCATGGTATTAGAGCTTGCAAGGTTATGAGCTTGATCTTTTCTTTGATTAGTTTTCATGGCTAAAACACCAAGAGTTATTAATACTCCAGCAACTACCCAAACCATCTCTAATTAATCGGATAGAGATGTGTATACTTATCATAATATTTTAGTTTCTAAAAAATTCAATCATAGTAACTTTATAATTTGGGAACATCAAATATTAAAAATCTTGCGTGGTCTTGACCTTGATATTAATGTCCTTCAAGAAACACCTCCTGCAACTTTAGCAATTGGTGAAATCAACCTAACACATAAATCTTGGAAGAAGCAAGACAAAATGCTAGGCTATTGATCGATGTTCCGCATGGTTGATGATATACTCAAGTTTATTTCAAGGTTTGACACCTCAAGAAAGACCTAGGTAAAATTAGAAAAAGCATATGCTTCAAAGTGAGAAGAAAATATGTGTCGCGGTGCACTACTCTCGAGTTTTACTATACGGTGCATTTTTAGCCTTGTGCTGCAGTGGTTAAAATTGGGTGTTGTGGCAAGCGTACAATTCTGGAGAGGCCAAGTTTTATGTAATCTTACACCTATAAATACCCTATTAGGTTTTCAAATTTCATATACAATTTTCTATGAAACTCATTAGGGTTTTTGGACTTTTTTCACATCCTAAGAGGCAAGATAGACACATCTAATGAGACAAGAAGTCAATGAAGATCAAAATCAAGCTTTTGGGGAAGAAAATGTCATCCAAATCATTTGTGGTATCTAGATCTAGGTTTCTAGTTGTTGTTAGATATATCTTCTTCTTTTATCTCTAGTATTATTGTTAGATTATATTTGTCTATGAATATAATCTAAACACGTTTGGATAAAATTATTATGGGTGTTTAGCTTTTGTTGTCATGATTGCTTAGAGATATTATGGTAAATATTTTTATTGCATGAAATAAATAAAGTTTTTCTTTTGATTAAGGGTGTCTTTAAATATTTATTAGTGAATTTCATGGGCCAATTTGATGTTCATATATAGATTGAAAAATCTAAGAATTGAGTTTTAGGATTGCCTCCTTAACTTTATTTTGAAAAACTTATTCAAAGATTCAAGTTGATAACCTAGTCACGACGTTGGATTGATTGGAATTTTTTCCTTGTACACAATTTGGTTGCTAGTTGATATACCGATCCGTAACATATTGGCTAGTTAATCACTAAAGAAAACTACCCAATTCGTATGAGTTTTCGTAAATAAAATGAAAGTCGGAAATCTTTAATTATAAGTTCGTTCATGTTAATTTACCGTAGTATTTGATGCAAGTATGATCAACTAAGCTAAACATTCATATATTCTCCATTGATTTTATCAACCTTTTTACGCAAGTTTCAAATTGAAATCTTATTTTTTTGTTTGTTTGTCATCGTCCTTGTTCATTCTAATTCTTACTCTCTACAATTTGATTTACTTCTTTTCTATTAGTTTTTAGAATTTTTAATAAGTTGGAATGATTATTTAAAACTCCTACAATTCCTTGAGAGATTGACTTTGAAGGTTTGCTTATCACTTACTATAAGTGAGTCATTCGCAGTGCGACTATTATGGTGGACCTGGCAACTTATAGTTGAAAATGGTAAGAGCATTGATATTCACTTTACTGATTTTAATGTTTTTCGGTCCCCATTTGAACCTTCAAAAAAAATTATTCTTAAAAAATATTTTACATGTTCCATCAATTGCAAAAAAATCTCATAACTGTTTCAAAATTTGCTCAAGAAAACAATGCCTTTTTGGAATTTCACCCCACCTACTGTTGTGTTAAGGATCAAGTGAAGGGCACTATCCTACTTATAGGTCTTTATGTCTTTGATTTGGATTCCCAAAAGACTAAAATTACCTCACTATCTTTTCCTTCTTATTCTTTTTCACCTACTAATACACCTTATGTTTTTTCATCTAGTCCCACTACTAGCTTGGAGCTTTGGCACAAAATACTAACCCATGCTTCTCTTCCTGTCATCAAGGGTGTCTTAACTCACTATGGCATCTCCTATTTTGATAACAAATATGTTTTTCCTTTGCTTTGTACAGCTTTTCAGACTAGTAAAAGTCACAAGCTTCCTTATGTACCTAGAACTACTTAGGCCTCTTTTCCTTTACAAATAATGCATTATGATGTTTGGATTGCACCTGTTATATCCATAAACACTTATCAATACTATGTTCATTTTATAGATGAGTTTTCAAGGTTCACTTGGATTTACTTTTTTAATTAAAAAGAGTGGTGTTTATCATGGCTTTATTGATTTTAAAACACAAGTTGTATTACAATTGTCAACTAAAATTAAAATATTGCATAGTGCCTGGGGGGAGAATATCAAGGCCTCAGTTCTTTTCTATCCAATGCTGGTATTGTTCATCATGTTTCTATCCCACATTCTCATGAACAAAACGGCTTAGCTTAGAGAAAACACAAGTATATTGTTGAACTCGCTATGGCCATGCTTTATCATGCATATTTACCACTTGATATTTTTTATGAATCTTGTTTTTCTAGCACCTATCTTATCAATAAGCTTCCTACTCCTCTTCTAAATAACATCTGACCTTTTGAATTATTATTTCATCAACAACCTGATTACAAGTATTTTTAAAGTTTTTGAATGTTTATGCTTTCCATGTCAACGACCCTATACTCATCATAAACTTGAACCTAAGTCATTGCCTTGCACTTTCTTGGGTTACAATCCCACATGCAAAGGATATAAATGCCTCTCTTCATATGGGGATTGTACATTAGAAGAGATATTTTTTATGAATTTAAGTTTTTGTATGCCAAACACTCCACTCTCTCTTCCAACTCCACTTCCATTCCTCATATTTTACCCTTTATTCCTTCCAATTTTTCACATCAACCTCAAATAATTCCTATAGGTACACTTAATGTTCCTATTTCTATCTTACAATCTTCCTATGATCCTATACCTATTTCTCACAATCCAAATACTTCTTCAGTATCAAGTCCTATTCTTAAGTTCTCTCCACCTTCTATTTCAAGTCACGAGACTCCATTTGCATCCTCACCTTCAAGTTCATCATGTCCCCTACCTTATACCGAACCATCCTTACCTGTAACTAATGTCCATCCTTTGGTCACATCACAAGGGAAAAACATGGCATTTTGGCCACACTAAATCTACAAGTACACGGGTCAGCGTACAAGTAATAAGTATTTTTAAGAACAAGGGTTGTCGTACCACGAAGATTAGAATAATGGGTATTTGAGTACCAAACTACAATTACACTAAACTATTTAGGCTAAGGAAAATATAGGTAAAATAATAAAAAAAAAAAACCTAATATTTATACTATTGGATCCCACGCAACCACACTAACAAATTAAGCACTAAAGAGTAATAGGAATCTACCATCCAAAAAATCACCAAAAAATTATATGATCAATTGACTCTATGCATTCCTCTTTCAAGTAAACTACACAACATATAATAATCTAACCTAATTACACTCTCATGCTAATTATATTAAATTATTATTAATTAAAAACGTCAATTATCGATCATATACATAGAATCTTACCTTTAAACCTAGAAATTATGCATGCAATTCAATCAAGACAAGAAATTAAATACTTCTCTCAAGCCTACCTAATTGTCTCTATGGTATAATTGTTAATTAAAAAATTATTGGCATAAAATTCAGATTGAATAATATAATTAAATTTGTAATCACAATAGAATGAGAAAAATAAGCTAATTTATTGTATAAATAAGTTGAGTTCAAGAGGATCCTAACAACAAATTTAGCTAATCATAATCATATTAAAACTAGAAATTACAAGAGAGAAAATAAAATACATAGGAGAAGAGAAAAAGTTACACCCAATCTCTTGGAAAATATCAATTCTAAAACCTTCAATCTTGAATCATTCTCTTGAATTATCTCTCTAAATATGCCTCTTTCTCTAAATATTTAGGTTAGAGGTGGAATGTTAGAGTCTATTTGCTTGGTTGCTTAAGAGTTGTATTTAAAAGCTAAGAGTTGTAGGTCATAAGCAATTGTAATCCAAGTAAGAGTCATGGTGAAAATAGGAGACTTGTCCAAATAGGATTCTAGAAATTAAGCACTTTGTCAAGCACAGGTGAACGTACGCCGCGTCCCAAATAAGTGAGCCGCGGCCCAATTGCTCGAAAAATTCAGAATAACTACACTTGTCGTGGCTTGGTTAAATCACCGCTGCTACCAAAGGCTCTCAGGTTGGACTCTAAAAAGATGTGCACCATGATTCAAAATGTCGACTGCTACAGCTCAAGGCTAATTGCACTAATTTTGTTCCTTTTTGCCCATTTTCATTCATTTTCGCTTCGTTTCCTACCGTTTACCTACATTAGCTCAATTAAACAAATATTAAGCCATTTTAACTATTTTAAGTGCAAAACAATGCAAATAGTTAGACTAAAAGTGGACAAATAACTCTACTTTTATAGAGTTATCACACCCCTAAACTTAACTCTTTGTTTTTTCTCAAGCAAAGCCAAAGCTAAATAATGAAGAACAAATCACTAACCAACATGGGTAGAATATTTACAAACAAACTTCCCCTAGTACATTTATATTTAATAAAAATTATCCCCGTCAAAGATTGTACAATCATATTATACAGAGGTTCACATGCCATCAATCAACTTTCCATCAATACAAGTGTATGCAAAATTTTTTATGCAGTGATTTGTGTGTGTGTAATGCACATGATATCATCCAACATACTTATGAAATCAATTTATATGAGCATGCCAATAGATTAAGTCTTTGCATGCTTGTAATGTTAGGCTTGGGTGGGGGTAGATAAATGGTGAAATTTAAGCTCATTCAACACCTTAGCTTGCTTTTTTATTCATCATGCAACATGTTAGGCGTAATTGACCTTTCACTTGATGTTTTATTGCACCCTATCACACTATTTTCATTCTTTTATTTCACATTCTTTTTGTAATTTCACAACACTCCCAAACTTATTGATACGAATCATATGACGCTACCATCACTACGCATCTCAAACAGACCAATCACGAGGTCAAAGGCTAGACAACTCAAGGAAACTTTGAGCGAACTTGTCCAAAAGTTGATACAAGGCCAAGGGATGATGATGAGTGATCACAAAGCTTGCAAGAGGCCAAGCATTGTATTGAAGGCAGAATTTGAAGAAGAAACTCTGCGTTGCGATGAGCAACTTTCTATTTTTGTGGGAAGTTTTGCCAAGGATGCGCACTGCAGCATGAATTTGGGGTGCCACGGCCCAAGGGTTCCTGTTTTGGCATGAAGGCAGGTGTGCGCGCAGAGGTGGACAAGTATGCGCGTCGTGACATGGCTTTGGGGCACCGCGGCACAAGCTTCTCAGATTGGTTTTTTGTGTTCCTTGCCATGGCATGAAATTTTCTCCGCCACAGCCAGCCTACTTTAATTTGTATCCCAAGCCTTGCTCGCCGCGGCACAGTTTAAATTTATGTAATTTGGACCATTGGATCAAATCCAATGGTTGGGATTCATTCCCACTTTAGGTTTTTGTTTGTACTCTATATAAAGACAAATTGTAGCAGCTAAAAGGCAACTTTTGTCATAAATGATATTTTTGTTTCCACAAAACAAATTTGAGAGCCAAAGAGCTCCTTACTTCTTACAAACCAAACTTATCAAAGGATTTGCATCTCTTTGTGGCATTTCTTCTCTTCTTAGTGTGTGGTGATTAATATCCATGTGGTGAGGTGAGTATCTTGCAGCCTAAAATATGTTGTTGTGCTTAGAAATTACAAGCTAATTTGTTGTTGGGTCTTGAACCGAATCTCTTGTGGTTCTCAAGTCTTTGTGGCTTGTGGGTTGTAGGAATTATGTTGCGGGGTTCGCATCATTTGGTATCAGAGCCTAGGTTGTGACTCTAGATTCCTATCTTTATTTTTTTATCAATTTTGATTCCATAGCAAACAAGAAACTTCCTTCCATAAAAATCTGTGTTCTTCTTTGTTTCTACTTGTTTATTGCATTTCCTGGACTAATTTGAGTGGTATTGTTGTTTCCTTCTTATTCTGAATTGATTTGGAGAGGTTTTCATTTTGAAAATTTTTCTAAATTTTTTTTCATAAAAGGGAGGGTATTTTGGTAATCTCTCGTGTTTTGTTCGAATCGAAAAGTGAGAACAAAACTATATCTCTTGAATTTTAAAAAAAAAGAGAAAATATCTCACGAAAATATCTCGTAAAAATATCTCGCTAGATATTTTTATATAAAAAAAATGAAAAAGCAAAGAGAATATTTTCAGGAATTATAAAAAATAAAAGAGAGTGAATTCTTAATTTTCCAAGATTTTACAAAATTTCTTTCGTTATAGTGTTGTTCACGCTTTAACGGATCGTTTCTTTGTTTGTTTACATTTTACGAGTTTGAAATTGCTAAATTGAACTTGTTTCCAAAATCATAGAGTTAGAGTTTCAAAAACACTTTGAGTTAGTTTCCTTTGTGCTTAGCATTGGATATTGCGAACTACGGATTGTTGAGGACGGGAATTCTACAATTATTTTGGAAAACTTGGATGGTTTGTTTTGCTAAAGGGCTTAGAGCGCTTGGGCAATCAAAGTCGAGTGTTAAACACGTGAGGTAACGAGTGAAATTTCCAATTTTTGTATATTGCTAATTGTTTGTTCGTGTTAGTTGTTTTAAGAATGTCTGATAGGAACAGTTTCGAAGAAAGGCTCGACACCGCTTTTATGATGAGAGCGCTTGATGAGTGCTCAAAAAGTACTAATATTTCGTGATTAATTATGCTTAATTATTTGATATATAGATTTATTATGATTTTTTATTCGATTAATTTCATAAATCTATCCATTCGGAGTCACGGCTATATTTTAGTGCATTTAAGGTGTTTTTAGCGTCAAATGAGTCAAATAGTGAAAACACGCAAAGACGGGACACTTACGGCGCTCGGATCACGAGTTACGGGCTAAACGAGACAAATATGTAAGCCTTACATAATGGGCCATCACATATGTAAGGGGGCAAATGTGAAGAAAAGGAAAGCAACACGCGCCGCGGCGGGGAATATGCATGCCGCGGCGGGGAGCTCTCGGGTTTTGACATTATTTCCAATTTTTGTGTTGCGCCGCGGCTGGGAAAATGCATGCCGCGGAGCGCCTATTCCTATGGCAATCAGGATTCATGTAAACCCTTACATCTATAAATACCCCCTTAGAGTCCCCCTTACAGAACAAGACCAACTCGTACACAACTCTTAGATTTTACAATTTTGCGACCAAACACTAAATTCAATCAGCTTTTGGGAGCTTTGCTACACTCAAACGAAGCGAGAGAAACCATTCTAAGGATCCAAAGAAGCCGTCGACAATCGAAGATAAAGCTTTTGGAGAAGAACGCTATCCCATCCATAAGCGGTATTTAGATCTAGGTTTTCTTTGGTGTTGTAGAATTCTATTTTTCTTCTTTCGTTGGAGTGTATGTTCATATTTTATTTGTCTATGAATATTAATATGAACATGTCTGGCTAATTTTATTATGGATGTTTAGTTTGTGTTGCCATGTTTGCTAGAACTGTGTATGGTGAATATTTTATTGATTTAATATAAACGAATTACTTTTTGATTAAGAGCATGTTTAGATATTTAATTATGAATTATCATGGGCCCATTTGATGTTCGTAGTTAGGTTGAAAGATCTTAGAATTTAGTTATAGGAACGTCACCTTAACTTTATTCAGAAACACTTAATCAAAGCTTCAATTTAGTGACTTAGTCATAGCATTAGTTTGATTGGCATTTATTTCCTTGCGCGTAATTTGATTACTATTTGATTTACCCCGACCGAAGGCAATTAATTAGTTAATCAATAAAGAGATTTACCTCGACCGCAGGCAGTCTCGTAATTAAAAGGAAAGCCGGTAATTTTGTCTATATGGGACGTTCATGTTATTTCACCATACCTTTTCGATGCAAGCATGGTCAACCAAGCTAAACGTCCATACATCCTCCATTCATCTTCAAATATACCTGTGTTAAATTGTAATTTTGTTTTCGTTTAATTGTTTGTAAGATTGTTCTCGTTACAAATCAAACACATTTTTACAGTTTTACTAGCTTTAGAATTCTAGTTACTTAGAGTTTTAGTTTTACTAGAACTCTATTTAATTAGTGTTTTATTTTCATTAGAACTCTATTTAGATTGAAAGTCAGTTATTTAGAACCATTACAATTCCTTGAGAGACCGACCTTGGAAGTTGCTTATCACTTTTCTACGAGTGATTCGTACACTTGCGAGTACACATTTTAACACATCAGCGCTACAACAATCCATGGAATGGATGAATGCCGTCATGGTAAATACGAATGAGCAGATGGAAAGGTAAGAGGCCACTATCGCCAACTTGCGGCAAGAGGCACCGTAAAACACTCCAAGTGTAGGAAGGCCTAATAGGAGAGCCTTTGTAGAGGAGGAGTTAAAGGATGATAGTTTTTGAGAGAATTATTATGAGGATGAAGGAAGGATACCCTTAGGAGGAAGACATGGGTCTAGAAGTGGCCATGGTCGGGGAGGAATAAAAAGAGCCCCACAACGATCCTATGCTAGGGTTGATAGAAATTTAGATAGCATCAAGATGAAGATGTCAACCTTTCAAAGAAAGAACGACCCTGAACTTTCTTGAATGGGAGAAGAAGGTTAAGCATATCTTTGAGTGCCACAATTACTCATATGAGAAGAAGGTAAAACTGGCCGTAATAGAATTCACCGACTACGCTTTAAATTGGTGGGATCAACTAGTTGTAGGTAGGAGAAGGAATGGGGAAAGATCGATTGATAGTTGAGAGGATATGAAAGCTATCATGAGGAAGTGGTTTATTTCGAGCCATTACTACCGAGAGCTATATCAGAAGTTGTAAAGGCTCACCCAAGGATTTAGATCGGTTGATGACTATTATAAGGATAAGGAGATGACCATGGTTAGAGCCAATATAGAGGAGGATAGGGAAGCCACAATGGCCAGGTTTGTTAGTGGTTTAAACCAAGAAATTGCCAATGTTGTAGAGCTACATCACTATGTAGAGTTGGATGACATGATACATATGGCAATCAAGGTGGAGAGACAATTACAGAGGAAGAGTAGGCGGTCATTCCCACCAAAGGTAAACCCAATGTCATCAAAACCAACCCCTACTACCACTACTACAAATTTGCCTTTATAGGAAAGTCACTGGCCGTCCTATAAGTCTTATAGGATGGCCAGTGACCGTCCTATAAAGTCCCGTCCTAAAAGAATCGAAAAAATAGGACGTTCACGGAACGTCTTAAAAAAAATCTTATAGGACGGCCACTATAAAATTCTTTTAAGACGGCTACTGACCGTCTTATAAAACTCTTTTAAGACGGTCATAAAAAATTAAAAAAAAAATTTTAAAAAAACTTTATAGGACGTCTATTGACCGTCCTAAAAGAACTTTATAGGACGGCCAATAACCGTCCTATAAAATTCTTTTAGGACGGTCAGTGACCGTCCTACAAAGTTTTTTTTTAAATTTTTTTTTCTTTGTTTTGTTTGTCCAGACTGAAATCATATAACATGTTTAAATTATAATCATTTCAGGAACATGATTCAAATTCAAAATACAATATTCCATTCCAAAAACATCCATAATTTACATTACAAATATATGATTCAAAGCTGCCTAGCTTTAATTTACATAGATAACTTTCCCATTAACAGCCCCAGGTGTTATTTTGGAACCAGAGTTTCCATTAATATTGAATCTCATCTGCAGTCGAGAAGGTGCCTTGTTAACTTTGGAAGTCATTAATACATCCTTCTTTAGAGATTGTTCATGGGATTTGACCTGTATTCCTTTTTGTGGAAAAGCAGTCTTTGGTTCTTGGAAGCTTCATGGCCATTACAATCATGAGACTTCACCCCGTTCAAAGTAGTGTAGGAAAGAGAAGGATTTACAGCTTCTGGCCATTGGTTGATACGAGAGAAGAAAAGAATATACACTTTTTCTGACAAGATCTCCGACAGGTTTGAAAGCGAGACAAGTGAATCGTGGCAGCAATACCATTGACCCATTGCATCCTGCATACAGCATAAACAAACAATATCAGGAAATTGTTAACCAAGGTGTTGTCATAGAACTTGCTAATTAAGATTGTCGATAAGATAACAAGACCTTGATATAAGCATAATAATGTCCAGATTCGGGTGAGTAGCCTGAGTGAACAATAGTACCAAAAAGCTTATATTTTGGATGTGAATCCTGTATCATGATTGTAATGAAAAATAGATTGTATCAGAAACAATCAGTAGATAATGGACTTATTCAAATAAACCATACTCAAGAGAAATAATAATGTTTCTAGTTAGTTCAGAATTCAGATAATATGAAGATTTTAAACTAAACTCATTAAATCCCCTCTAACCATCTAAATATGGATGCACCATAGAGAAGAACTTGAGCTTGAGTGAATATATTTTTGTGGTAGCCAAGCCATAAATGCTAAAATTGACAAGAGATGCCAGATTACAGTTATACTCTACAAAATCTTTTAGTTTCATGGTTTCTCCATTCATTTTAAATGTTAATATTGAAGTCATGCACATTATTGAACTCACAGACATTATATATTTTTAAATTATTCAACTTGAGTGCAAACAATTACTATTTAATCGCCAAATTCTCAACCAACAAATACACAAGTCAATAACCACATTAAGAGAGTACCTGGCTTGTTTTACACATGAAGCTTGAAAGCAACAAAAACTCTTCAAACCCAACAGCCTTATCAATCTTACTACCAAAAGAGCCCTCAAATCTTTGATAAACAAGTCCAGAAATATAAATTACTAGAAAGAAGCAAGGGATGACTTCAAAACTTTTAAATACTAATGATATTAATGTTAACAAACATAAAAAAAAAAAAAACCAGAGAAACCCCCCTTGAGCTGAATCACTAAGATGTTGGGTGCTTGGACTATAGACATTTGCTTCCTGGCCGGCACCAGTTTATTGCAACTGCATAGTCATGCTTACTTCAGTCAGAGCATAAAAACAAGAACAACATCCATCTTAAGCGTAATTACAGTTCAAAAAAGCCAAAAACATACCTTTCACATTTATACTTATTATTCCCCTTCAAAATCTCAGGTTTGAAAAACCTTTGCAAGGAATCTTCAATTGAATTACTAAGAATAATTTCAAGACTAATATCCATTATCTCATCAACCTTATTGGATTCGTTGCCACATGATAGACACTTCACCTGGCTCTACAATGCTCCCCCAAATATTTCCTTCACCACCGAAGACGACCTATTGTCACTCCTGCCACCGCCATTTCGCCGGAGCTTCTTCAGGCGGAGACAAGTGTTATGGCAAGCATCAATGACATATCGCAAGAATTCATAAGCATCTTCCTGTCTGCCACATCGAAAGTGTTGAGCAAAAATCTTGAGACAATTTTGAATCCTCCTTGGAGCGTCAAGGGTGAGATCTAAACTCAAAGACCGAACTATCCGCTTCTCCAAAATGCAAAAGGGACAATCCCTCTTCCGACCCGCCTCCAAAGAATCGCCTAAGACAACAGTTCATATAGAAACCAAAATTATGACACAAATTTGAAAATTACAAAGAAAAAAAACAAGAATACATACAAAGAGAAGAGTGTAGTTTGCGAAGGCAGAAATTGGCGAGAGGAGGGGTGTAAGTGAGACACTGAAGAACGCTGTTGAGATAACAAGAATTAGCAAGACCAATTATTTATGATGGTGTACTCATATTAGAAAAAAAATTGGTTAGCTAAGAAGACAACAGGGGAGACCATTTGTGCAAGGTAAGAGTTTAAGTATTTATTTTCGATTTCTATTAGAACAAGAAGAATACCATTGCAAGATGGTCAGCAGTTAACGTTTTGCCGTTGATATCTTCTCTTTCCAGAACCTGTATTCAAAAAGCATCACAAAAATAACATAAATGAAATATAATAGTAAGAATACAACTATACAAGATAAACTAAAACATAAAGAGATATGAACATACATGAGCCACCTTCATAAATTAAAATGGTTCTAACTCGGTCTCCCTAAGGAAATAGGCATCTTGTGGAAAAAAATTTAAAATAAAATATGTGGGAACACAATATGTCAAATGTACACTGTTGCTTTTAAGTTACAAGTGCCATAAAATCTCATCTGGTTTAAAAGGCTAGTAATGATTTGCTCGATACTGACAAGTAGGACATGTGATCTTCATCTTGATTCAAAAGTTGCAACCTTTTACTATGTAGTCCTAAAGTTCAATTCGAAATCCTAGACATGATAATTAGAATTTCATACAAATTAAATCCTAAATGATGGCAAGTTAATGATAGTAGCACAACCGTTAAGTAAAATGAGGTACGGGGTTTAAAAAATAAAATAAAGAGATGGTTGTCAAGCAACAAATCTCTGCTGATAGCAAAAGTTTTCCCTTGACCCAAACAAATCATAGAGAAGATCCATTGTGGCGTCAAAACATAAAAGTAAAAAAAAAAAAAAAAATCATAAACAGCCAGTACGTAATAATCAACACATATATAACCCAAAATAGATATTTGAACAACGTCGAGGGCTTGGTCGACAATTGTGGAAAACAGGAGTAACGCCAGGGAGCAAAACATCTGGCGAAGAGGAGAAGGACTAGAGGAGAAAGGCACTAGAGAACGGCTGGAGACTTATGGTGTTGAATCGTTGGGTTGGAGGAGGACGAAACTGTTGCCGGACAAAGTGTAGGCGACGATTGAGTGAGTGATGGGTGAGGGTTAAGGGATGGCTAAGGGCTGGTTTTGTGAAGAGGCGAATATGAGGGCTAAGTAACAGTTATAAGCCCTAATTAAAACCTTTATAAGACGGCTAATAGCCGTCTTATATATAAAAATATAAGACTGCTAATAACCGTCCTATAAGATAACATTTAAGACGGTCAAACACTGCCCTATAAAGTAACGCCACAAAATTTTCGTAATAACCGTCTTATAAAATTTATAAGACGGCCAAAAACTTGTGACCGTCTTATTTGTTTCTCACTCTATATTAGAGGTCGTCCTATATTACCTGAATTCTAGTAGTGTACACCATGGAAGAGTTGGAAAAAGGATGAGGCAACTAGCTCCAAGCCAAGCTTTTAACCAAACAAGGGTAAGGACGTGGAGGCTAGTAAGGATAAGGGTAAGGTTGAGAACCCAACTCGGTACTGAGACGTCAAGTACTTCAATGTCTTGGAATAGGTCATATTGCATCTCAATGTCCAAATAAAAAGACAATGATCGCTCAAGCTAATGGTGACATTGAGACGGATGAGGATAGTGATGATGAGGAGATGTCATTGCTAGAGGAAGCTAGTGATGAGGAGATAGGGCCCGTTGAAGGAGAGGCACTAATAATAATGAGGTCTTTGAGTATCCAATATAAGGATGAGGATGTAGAGCAACAACGAGAGAACATATTTCACACAAGGTGTCATGTGAACTCTAAAGTGTACAATGTCATTATTTACGGTGGGAGTTGCACAAATGTGGCTAGCACTACCTTAGTTGAGAAGCTAGGGTTGCCAACAATCAAACACCCGAAACCCTACAAGCTACAATGGTTAAATGATAGCGGGGAAGTAAAGGTTAACAAGCAAGTACTAGTATCCTTTTCCATTGGAAAGTACAAGGATGAAATAATGTGTGATGTAGTGCCTGTGCAAGCCGGACATATATTTCTTGGGAGACCATGGCAATATGATAGGAGGGTCACACATGATGGATACAAGAACATGTATTCATTTGAGTTGGAAGGCAAGAAGATTACACTTGCACCTTTATCTCCTAAGAAAGGCTATGAGGACCAAAAGAGAATGGTCAAAGAAAAAAAAGATAAATTGGGAGAAAATAGTGAAATAGGAGAGAAGAGTGGAGAGAGAGCGAAAGAAACAGAAAAAAGATTGAGAGCTTTTACGCAAAGGTGAGTGAGGTAGAATACGCCATCTTGGAAAAGAGGTTTGTGCTTGTACTTTTGTATCAGGAAACTTATTTTTCTACTAACGAACTTGACAATGCATTGCCAAGTATTACTTTTTCTTTGTTGCAGGAATTTGAAGATGTGTTTCTTGAGGAGATCCTGGATGGTGTACCACCATTGCAAGGGATTGAACATCAGATATACTTCATTCCTGGAGCGTCTCTTCCAAACTGAGCCGCTTATCGTACCAACCTGGACGATACAAAGGAGATCCAAAATCAGGTTGAGGAATTTCTGACTAAGGGGCAAGTTAGGGAGAGCTTGAGTCCTTGTGCAGTGCCAGTGCTACTTGTGCGTAAAGTATGGGTCAAGTCGTATGTGTATTGATTGCCAAGCCGTCAACAACATTACGGTAAAGTATCGTCATCCAATTCCTAGGTTAGATGACATGTTAGATGAATTGCATGGCTCTAGCATATTTTCAAAAATTGATCTTAAAAATGGGTATCATCAAATAAGAATGAAAGAAAGGGATGAATGAAAAATTGCTTTTAAAACAAAACATGGGCTGTATGAATGGTTAGTGATGCCTTTTAGGTTAACTAACGCACCTAGTACTTTTATGAGACTAATGAACCATGTTTTACGTCCCTTAATTGGAAAATTTGTGGTTGTATATTTTGATGATATTCTCATTTACAGCAAAAATTTAGAAGAGTATGTTGAACATTTGCGTGCTGTACTTGAAATTTTAAGAAAAGAAAAAATGTATGCTAATTTGAAGAAGTACTATTTTTGCATGAAAAAGTTAGTTTTTCTTGGCTTTGTTGTAAGTGCTGAGGGAATAGAGGTAGCTGAGAAAAAATAAACGCAATTCAGGATTGGCCCACGCCTAAATCTGTTACGGATGTTAGGAGCTTCCATGGTCTAGCTAGCTTTTACCATAGGTTTGTAAAAGATTTTAGTACGCTAGCTGCACCAATAACTGAAGTCGTGAAGAAAACTGTTGGGTTTAGATGAGAAGAAAGCTAAGAAAGGGCTTTTAAATTGATAAAGGATAAATTGTGTTCTGTGCTTGTATTAGCCTTACCTAATTTTACGAAAATATTTGAAGTTGAGTGTGATGCATCAGGTGTAGGGATAGGAGCTATTTTAATGCAGGAAAAGAGGCCGATTGCATTTTTCAGCGAGAAACTCAATGGAGCGGCCTTGAACTACCCAACATACGACAAGGAGCTCTATGCCTTAGTAAGGAACCTTGAAACGTGGCAGCACTATCTGTGGCCAAAGGAATTCATAATTCATATAGATCATGAATCCTTGAAGCACCTGAGGGGCCAGGGTAAGCTAAACCGGAGGCATGCAAAGTGGATGGAATTCATTGAATTATTTCCTTATATTATTCAATATAAGAGAGGTAAGGAAAATGTAGTAGCTGATGCTCTATCGTAAAGGTACACTTTACTTTTTTCTTTGAGTGCTAGGTTGCTAGGATTTGAATACATTAATGAATTATATGCTAATGATGATGATTTTTCCTTGCTTGATGATGCATGCAATAAAATTCATTTTGGTAAATTTTACCAACTGGATGGGTATTTATTTAAAGAAAATCAACTGTGTATACCCAACTATTCTATGCGTGAGATCTTAGTTAAGGAGGCTCATGGGGGAGGTTTGATAAGGCATTTTGGCATTAAAAAGACTTTGGGCATTTTACATGAACATTTTTATTGGCCAAAACTTAGGCTTAATGTAGAACGAATTTGTTCTAGATGCATCACTTGTAAACAAGCCAAGTCTAAAGTTCTACCCTAAGGATTGTATACTTCGCTATCTGTACCTAATTCGCCTTAGTTAGACATTTCTATGGATTTTATCTTAGGTTTGCTTAGGTTGAAAAAAGGTAGAGACTCAATTTTTGTGGTTGTGGATAGGTTTTCAAAAATGGCGCACTTCATTGCGTGCCACAAAACTGATGATGCCATAAATGTAGCGGATTTGTGTTTTAGGGAGATTGTACAGCTACATGGAGTTTCAAAAAGTATCATTTTTGATAGGGATGTTAAATTCCTAAGTTATTTTTGGAAAACTCTATGGGCTAAGTTGGGGACTAAGCTTTTGTTTTCTACCACTTGTCATCGCCAAACTGATGGCCAAACAGAAGTAGTCAATCGCACTTTGTCTACTCTGTTAAGAACGGTCATTCAAAAAAAATTGAAAAATTGGGAGGATTGTTTGCCTTTCGTTGAATTTGCTTATAATAGGAGTGTGCATTCCACTACTAACCATACACCTTTTGAAATTGTTTATAGTGTTAACCCACTTACTCCTATGAATTTATTGTCTTTACCTATTTCAATTAGAACAGATTTAACTGGAGCCAAAAAGGCTGAAATGGTAAAGAAATTACATGAAAGCATTCACGAGTACATTGAGAAAAAGAATGAAGAGTTTGCGTTCAAGGTAACAAAACATAGGGTCATTTTCGAACCCAGTGATTGGGTTTGGGTACACATGCGGAAAGAAAGATTTCCCAAAAAATGAAGGTCTAAGTTGCAGCCTAGAGGAGATGGGCCATTTCAAGTACTCGAACGGATCAATGACAATGCCTACAAGCTTGACCTTCTAGGTGAGTATAACATCAGCGCATCTTTTAATGTTTATGATCTTTCTCCTTTTGATTATGCAGGTGATGATTCAAGGTCGAATCCTTTTGAAGAAGGGGGGAATGATACGAATCATATGGCGCTAGCACCACTACGCATCCCGAACGGACCAATCACGAGGTCGAAGGCTAGACAATCAAGGAAACTTTGATCGGACTTGTCCAAGATTTGATACAAGGCCAAGGGATGATGAGGAGGGATCACAAAGCTTGTGAAAGGCCAAGCATTGTGTTGAAAACAAAATTTGAAGAAGAAACTCTGCGTCGCGGCATGGATTTATAGCCGCTGCGGCGAACAACATTCTATTTTGGTGGGAAGTTTTGCCAGGGATGCGCACCGCGGCATGAGTTTGGGGTGCCGCAACCCAAGGGTTCCTGTTTTGGCATGAAGGCTGGGCAGACGTGCACTCAGAGGTGGACGAGTGTGCGCGTTGCGGCACAAGCTTCTCCGATTGGATTTTTATGTTCACTGCCGCGGCATGGAATTTACTCTGCCGCGGCCCGCCTACTTTAATTTGTATCTCGATCCTTCTTTGCCGTGGCACAATTGTTTTGCCTGCCGCGGCATAGTTTAAATTTATGTAATTTGGACCATTAGATCAAGTCCAATGGCTGGGATTCATTCCCACTTTGGGTTTTTGTTTGTACTCTATATAAAGACAAATTGTAGCAGCTAAAATTCAACTTTTGTCATAAATGATATTTTTGTTTCCACAAAACAAATTTGAGAGCCAAAGAGCTCCTTGCTTCTTGCAAACCAAACTTATCAAAGGATTTGCATCCCCTTGTGGCGTTTCTTCTCTTTTTAGCGCATGGTGAGTAATATCCATGTGTTGAGGTGAGTATCTTGTAGCCAAAAATCTGTTGTTGTGCTTAGAAATTACATGCTAATTTTTTGTTGGGTCTTGAACGTAATCTCTTGTGGTTCTCATGTTTTTGTCGCTTGTAGGTCGTAAAAATCATGTTACGGGGTTCGCATCACTTATTTTTTTGAATTAATTTTTTATTTTCTTTTTATTCATGAGGATATTGGTGTTTTGAAATTTTCTCTTTCTTGTTTTTTTTTTGTATAATGTTTTTTATAAGGTACACCACACTTCACCTTACTTAATAGCACAATAATTAATTATATTTTCACAAGAGCTAAGAGTGTAAGGGTAAAGGTAGTACACATTTTTTATTAGGTTCATACGTGGTGTAAGGACATGAAAGATATTTCATTTAGGTTCAAAGGGGTGAATAAGGATACAAACAAAGATTATCTTGAAAGGCTTAATCGAATCAAATAAAGGCTTAAATCACTTCTAAAGCTAAATACTATTTAGGATTTATCCTTAAGAAATTATTTAATAAATTCTAAAACATAGAAGATCTAATCACATGTTATAATTCACACCAAATTTTCTTCCATTAAAAAACACCAAAATCAATCGTGGCATGTGCATAAAGTTGAATCAATCTAATCCAAAACTAGCAAGCATATACAGGATTAATGTAGGTATCTCAATAAACATGCTACATTCCTTATCCTAGTCATGATAACCAATTTTATCATTGGGTTCATAGATTTCATATCAAGCATACATGTGATTAGATTCCATATGTTCATCAATTTCTACCCAATTATAACTAAAAATAACTAAAAAAATTTAAAAATAGCAACTAATAGCAAAATAATAGAACTGATATTCCTCCCTGGCCCACACTTGAATTGCACATTGTCTTCAATATGCAAAACACATAGAGAAACAAAGATAAATGTAAAAGGGTAAAGAAAAACTCCCTCAATGATATTTTAGTCTTCACAACTTGATATTTCCATGCGAGCACCATTGTTCCCTCTCTTTCTTTATTCACCTAAAATATAAAGCAAAGAAAAGTAATAAAATATAAAGATAAAATTTAATCAATTGGGGTTGCCTCCCAAGAAGCTTCACATTTAAGGTCATTGACTAGACCAACATTATTCATCACGGTGAATAATACGCATGATATTCCATAAACAACCACTTGAAGGTTTTTATGGTTGTTAGGCCAAGATCATCATGATTTTTAATTGGGTTCTAAACCATCTTCCACTTTGTAGGAGTGTCTTGACCCATTTTTAGAATTTTGAAGCTTCCAATACCCAAATCTTGCCCAAAGGCTAAGTCAAACAAAACAGTTGGAGCTTCCTTATGGAGCTTGCACTCCTCAAGCTCACTCTTAAAATTCCACCAATGTCTTTTCTGTTATCTTTAGGAAGGTCCTTGTCTAGATAGATTTTAAAGGTAACCCTTTCATTCTTGATGCTCAAGGTGATCTCTCCATTTTGTATGTCAAAGTGAAGCCCTCCGAAAAATTCTATTGGGTGTCTACAATGATAGGGGGTTCTCTTTCCTCCTTATGAGCTACTACATATTTCTCAAGTGTGTCCTTGTGTTCATCTTCTACCATATGCTTTGGGTTCTTCATGCTCTCCACTACCTCATGTACCTCATTGGATGATTCTTCCTCTTGTGGGGGTGATTGTGGTTGATGGTGATAGTCCATTGCATATGTTGGCCATGTAGAAGATATTCCCTTTTGATTGTAGCTCCAAGAGTTGTAAGATTGACTCCCCCAATCCAAATTTTGATAGTATGAGTATGGTGGGATCGGATTGGTGTAGACATTGCTATAGGTGACGTCTCCTTCATTCCATATATATGTATGCATTGGATGTTGTAGGGGTTGAGTAGATATGTAGGATCTCAACTGAAAAAGATCAGAATGTTCTTGTATAGAGAGCTTCCTCAAAGTACTAGCCCGTTCAATATATTCTATGAGGTTGCCTCCTCAATTGTCATCCTTGCATCCATAAGCTTTTGATACTTTTGAGAGTCCATCACCTAGCTTTCAATACAACACTAAAAGAAAAAGATTATGCAACAAAAGATAAATAAAATAACTACTAAAATAAAAATAAAAAGTTATGTTAATAAGTTAATAAAATAGTACAAAAAAATTAAAATAAAATAAAGCAAATAAAAAATTATTTTTTTTTTATGCTTAAATTAGTTTTGGTAATCCTAGTAATGATATCAAATCATAAATTAATGCCAATCTGGGGCAATGGCTCCATAAACTTAGCCACCCTAAATCTGCAAGCGAATGAATCAATGTACAAGTAATAAGTATTTTTAAGAACAAGAGTTGTCGTACCCACGATGATTGGATTAATAGGTATTAGAGTACTAAACCACAGTTACACTAAACTATTTAGGCTAAGAAAAATATAGGTAAAATAATAAAAATAACAAAAACCTAATATTTACACAATTGGATTCCACACAATCACACTAACAAATTAAGCACTAAAGAGTAATAGAAATCCACTATCAAAAGTAATTACCAAACAAATTATATGATCAATTAACTCTAACCTATGCATGCATTCATCTCTCAAGTAAACTACATATAATATAATAACTTAATCTAATTACACTCTCATGCAAATTAGATTAAACTATTATTCATTAAGAACGTCAATTATCGATCACATAAAAAAATCATACCGCTCAGCCTAAAAACTATGCATGCAATTCAATCAAGAAAAGTAATTAAATACTTCTCTCAGAGTTATCAAATTGTCTCTATGGTATAATTGCTAATTAAACAATTATTAACATAAAATTTAGATTGAATAATATAATTAAATTTGCAATAATAGAATGAGAAAAACAACCAATTTGTTGTATAAATAAGTTGAGTTCAAGAGAATTCTAACAACAAATTTCACTAATTATAATCATATCAAAACCAAAAATTACAAGAGAGAAAATAAAATAAAAGGAGAATAGAAAAAGTTACACCCAATCTCTTGACAAATACCAATTCCAAAACCTTCAATCTTGAATCATTCTCTTGAATTATCTCTCTAAATTTGCTACTACTTTCTCTAAATATTTAGGTTGGTGGTGGAATGTGTGAGTCTATTTGCTTGGTTGCTTAAGAGTTGTATTTATAGGCTAAATTTGTTGTATAAATAAGTTAAGTTCAAGAGAATTCTAACAACAAATTTCACTAATTATAATCATATCAAAACCAAAAATTACAAGAGAGAAAATAAAATAAAAGGAGAAGAGAAAAAGTTAAACCCAATCTCTTGACAAATATCAATTCCAAAACCTTCAATCTTGAATCATTCTCTTGAATTATCTCTCTAAATTTGCTACCAATTTCTCTAAATATTTAGGTTGGTGGTGGAATGTGTGAGTCTATTTGCTTGGTTGCTTAAGAGTTGTATTTAGAGGCTAAATTTGTTGTATAAATAAGTTGAGTTCAAGGGAATTCTAACAACAAATTTAACTAATTATAATCATATCAAAACCAAAAATTACAAGAGAGAAAATAAAATAAAATAAAAGGAGAAGAGAAAAAGTTACACCCAATCTCTTGACAAATACCAATTCCAAAACCTTCAATCTTGAATCATTCTCTTGAATTATCTCTCTAAATTTGCTACCACTTTCTCTAAATATTTAGGTTGGTGGTGAAATGTGTGAGTCTATTTGCTTGGTTGCTTAAGAGTTGTATTTATAGGCTAAGAGTTGTAGGTCATAAGCAATTGTAATCCAAGTAGAAGTCATGGTGCAAATAAGAGAGTTGTTCAAATAGGAGACTTGTCCAAATAGGATTTTAGAAATTAAGCACTTTGTCAAGCACATGTGAACGTTCCCTGTGGCCCAACTGCTTGAAAAATTCTAGACAACTACGCATGCTGCAGTGGCTGCAACTCTTGTAAATCACTGCTACGGCCGAAAACTTTCAGGTTGGACTCTTAAAAGATGTGCGTTGTAGCTCAAAATGTCCACTACAGCAACTCAAGGCTGACTGTGTTGATTGTGTCTCTTTTTGACCGTTTTCACTCATTTTATTCCATTTGTTACCGTTTACCTACAGTAGCTCAATTAAACAAATATTAAGCCATTTTAACTATTTTAAGTGCAAAATAATGCAAATAGCTAGCTAAAAGTAGAAAAATAACTCTACTTTTGTGGAGTTATCACATTTTCAAGCCAAAAGCATTTCAAGTCACACTAGATTTTACAATGATAGAACCTCACACAGTGAAACAAGCTCTTTCAAATCTATTGTGGAAAGAATCTATGCAGCAGAAATTTATGCCTTACTCAGTAACAAAACATGAACTTTGGTTCCTCCTCCTCCTAATAGGAAAAATATTGGCACCAAGTGGGTTTTTAGAATTAAAAGGCATGCTGATAACTCTCTTGACAAAAGAAAATCAAGTCTAGTTGCAAAGTGTTATAATCAAACCCTAGGATTTGATTTTTTAGAAACTGATAGATGTATAAAAGTATAGTTGGCCCTCTTCCTAAAAGCTTAAGCTATTAGGAGAGTTGGTGACCAACAACTTCTAACATGGTATCAGAGCTGAAGGTCCTATGTTCGAGACCCAGCAACCCCAATTATTCAATTGCAAGTGCTTGGCCTGCATGATGCATATAGCCAACACTTGTGGGGGAGTGATAGATGTATAAAAGTATAGTTGGCCCTCTTCCTAATAGCTTAAGCTTTTAGGAGAGTTGGTGACCAACAACTTCTAACAGAAACTTTTTGTCTTATGGCTAAACAGGTGACCATCAGGATTGTTCTCACTCTAGCTCTTGCAAAGGGTTGGAAACTTCACCAAATAGACATTAACATTGCCTTCCTTAATGGTCAACTCCATGAAGAAGTGTTCATGAAACAACCTCAAGGCTTTGAGGACACTTAATATCCTCACTATGTATGCAAACTGAAAAAGGCAATTTATGGTCTTAAACAAGCCCCTAGGGCCTGGTTTGACACCTTAACCTCAGCTCTATTTCAATTTCAATTTCATCAATCTAACGCAAACAATTCATTGTTCTACAAGATCACATCCACTTCCACCATATATCTTTTAGTTTATGTGGATGATATCATCCTCACTTAAAATAATGAATAGGAACTACAAAGTCTTATTTCACTTCTTCACTCTCGGTTTGCACTCAAGTATATGGGACTCCTTACATATTATCTAGGTATTGAAGTCACTTCTTTACCTGATGTTAGTTTATTGCTTACTCAAAGGAAATATGGATGTAAGCTTTTCACTAAGGTGGGCATGCATGACTATAAACCTATTGCTACTCCTATGGCATCTGATACTAAGCTCTCAGGAAGGTGATCTCTATTCTCATCCAACTCATTATAAAAGCATGGTTGGTACACTTCAATATCTCACAATTACAAGACTTGATCTCTCGTATGTTGTTAACAAAGCTTCCCAATTCATGTCTAAACCTTTATTACCACATTAGCATTTTGTCAAGTGCATATTAAGGTATCTAAACGGTACACTTTCACATGGTCTAGTGCTTAGATCCTCTACTCAACTTTCTTTTCAAGGTTTTGCAGATTCTGACTAGAATTCTAGCCTAGATGATAGAAGATCAACTATTGGTATGGTGTGTTTTTGGGTGCTAATGTTGTCTATTAGGGAAGCAAGCACTACTACAAATTTGCCTTTATAGGATGACTACTAGCTGTCCTATAAGTCTTATAGGACGGTCAGTTATAGGACGGTCAGTGGCCGTCCTACAAAGTCCCGTCCTAAAAGAATCAAAAAATAGAACGTTCATTGAGCGCCTTATAAAAAATTCTTTTAGGACGGCTACTATAAGAAGTTTTTAGGACGGCCACTGATTGTCCTATTTTTTTATGGAAAAAAAATTTTTAAGACGGCTATTGGCTATCCTAAAAAAATCTTATAGGACGGCCAATGACCGTCCTATTTATTTATTTTTTTGTTTAGTACTGAAATCTATATATAACCTGTACAAATTAATTTCATTCTAGAAACATGATTCAGAATAAATTTCATTCCAAAAGAATCCATAATTTACATCACAAATACATGGTTCAAAGCCTAGCTTTAATTTACACAGATGACCATAATGTATAATGTACAGTTAAATTACAGGAACATACGTATATATGAAACATACAATCTAAGGATTAAAACTAGCTACATACAAGCTAACGTACATACACCATTCTTGGATGTAATTATAAGCCTTTGTCACTTGAGACAGACACATGAGACTAGAGTAACTATTTCTATTCTTCATCCATCTATTTAATTTGTGAAGAAATGAAAAATTCCTAATAATTTTTAAGTGATTTAGAATTAAATTAGTGATACTAAAAAAAATGACTATGACTCTCAAAGAACCACTTTGGATCCATTAGAAATCTGAAGTTGAAGGTACTTAAATAACTTGGACGAAGCTACTTCTTTGTCAACAAGGCATCAAAACCACGAATTTTGAAAATTCAATAAATAAGATCAAGCAAACTGATGAGATCAAAGTCATGTAGTATACATAGGAAGAAATAGGAATTTAATGGTTTCATTAACGAGTAAAAGAAATCAATAAAAGAATGTTGGGAAATAGGCTGTGATAGACCCTTTTCATTAATTATAATCTATGATAACCCCTAGCTGCTATAATTTTTTAAAATTCCACATCTACCCTTTTCTTTCTACTGTCTTCTTCTCCTTCTCGCAACATCATTACCAGAGAATTGCGGTGGTGAAGACCACAAACGTCAAAAGTCTTACGACCATATACTCTCTATTCTTGATTCAAAGATTCCGAACCTTCACTTTTCTTTGTGGTTTCTCAGTGATCAAACGAAACAAGGAGTTTTTATTTATTTATTTATCCGTGTTTGATAAAGTGTGTTTATTTTTTGATTGGATTTTGCAGCACCCAAGAGGAAAAGGCCTCGACCCGTCAAGTATGAAGATGAGAATCCTTCAATTTTGACCCACCAGAATAGCCCCATTTTGACCCACCAGAAGAAAAACTGCTTTATGTGTTCTTCATTCTTGGAAAGATAAGCCCAAAGTCATCTTCTCTGAAGAATCCAGAAAGGTACTTTGTTTTTTTTTCAATTGGAAAGCTTAGTACTAGCTTATTCAAACTACAGAGCAATATAAGTGCCTATTACCTGTTTGTTTTTTTACCTGAGAAAGATTGTCTTCTTCATTTGTAGTTAATTAGTAACTTGTTTGTTTTGTTGTTTTGTCCCACTTGTGCATTCAGTTTACTTTCAATGTAATAGTAAAGCAAGTGCTGGGTTTAACTCCAGATCAACCACCGACCGTGAGAATTCTTAAAGATTTCCTTACTTTCATGAAAGGACTCGTATCTTTTCCTCTTTATACTTTCTTAGTATCCTATAATTAAATTATGATGCTCAGAATTTGTGGTGTACTGGAGCTCGTATAACAAATTTGATCAGTTGGATAGTCGTCCAACTGAGCTCCGACGAGTGAAATAAGCTCGCTGGTTTTTAGTTGGACGTACGTCCAACTCTGTTGAAAAAAAGTCCAACTCTGTTGAAATATGCTCGCTGGTTTTTAGTTGGACGTATCTGTAGTTTTTAGTTGGACATGCGTCCAACTGAGCTCCGGCGAGTGGGATCATCGGCCAATCAAAATTTGATCAGTTGGACATGTGTCCAACTAAGCTCCGGCGAGTGGGGTCGTCGGTCAATCAAAATTCTGCTAGTTGGACAGTCGTCCAATTATGAGCAGTCTAGTTGGACATGTGTCCAACTGGACTCCGGCGAGTGGGGTCGCCGACCGGACAGTCGTCCAACTGAGCTCCGGCGAGTGGACATATGTGTCCTCTAAAATATACTCCTCTGGTTTTCAGTTGGACACATGTCCAACTCTGTTGAGGTGAGTTGGACAGTCGTCCAACTGAGGGGTTATTAAGGGCATTTTTGTCATAATATGTAAAAAAATTAATTGGAGGGGGTCATATCAGATTTTTAATAAATAGGGGGTCATGACAGCATATAACCCAAGAATGTTAGATAAATATACAAAGTAGTTATCTAGCATGTATAAAAGTATACAACAACCAGATTTATCTGTTGAATGTTAGTCAAACTGACAAATTTGAGCGTCTATTCCTGGTTTTCATAGTTCCATTGATCAAATTACCACAATTTACAATTTCAGGCTATATTATCATTTTCAACATTGTTAATAAAATTGTGAAAAATCACATCCTATTCAGAACCTTAAGGTTTACTCATATCCCAGTTTCCACTAGGATTCACTCCTTCTTCTTACACTCTGCTTAATTACACTTTATCTAATCTAAATCATTGATTTTCAGCTAAAGAAGAAAAATGTGAATGAAAATTATATACGGCTCAAAATTGAAATTGTTCATTATTGACGTCAACATATCTAATCATTTAATGTATTGGCAGAAAAGTAAACGATTCAGGCTTATAAATAAAAAGAGTCAATTAGATAAATAAAGAACCGAAAAAATGCACGCATTAAAATATGACAAGAAGCATAAAGCAAATGCCTTCAACACAGAATCTGTTTTGTGGACTAAAATGCATATAAAGACAGTGGTATGTGATCTTTATAAGGAGAAACAACAAGGAAGTAAAAATGAGGAAAACCAACTCACCAAGGCTAGCCTAGGATCCTCTTCTTTACTAAGAGCAGCATCTATCTCTGCGTCCCCAGAATGATTGCGAGCCCAGTCCTGAAGTAAAAATGAAAACTTTGATTCCAAAATGAACTGAAAATACCTAAAAAATATTGTTTCATGACAAAGGCAGAAGCATACCTACTGCGACCCACAAATATCTGGATAATAGAAGCACTAGCTTGGGCTGCGGCAGCTGCTTGAGCAAAACTGTAAAATGATGCGCATGTGAGAAAATTTCTATGGCTTTGACAGAAAGAAAAGAATAGAGGAATAGCAATAAAGTGAGGAAGTGATGATCAGACAAAGAGCAAACAATGGAAGTCGCAAAATTACAGACAGTTGATTAACAGTGTCAATAATAATGGTCTTAGCTACAACCGAGGACGTGCTCACAGCTCACTTTGTACTTTATCTTCAACACTATAAACAAACAATTAGTGATTTCTTAATATTTACAGAATGATGAAATCTATCAACCTCAATAATTTCTATTTCAGCCATCATAAACATCACTAACATAAAATATTTCCACAATGATAGATAAACCAATATAAGGTAAAGCTGCTTGTTCTAGAGTCTTATAAGGCGGTCTATGGCAGTCCTATGTTAGCGCAAGCTGTTGGTGGCGTTTGGAGGTGGCGACGGCGTTAGGTGGTGGCAGTGCAATGAGAAGGTTCAAATTCGAGAGAAAAATCTAGGGATTGAATTTTTAACTTCAAATGAGGTTCACTGCTTGCAAGAAGAAAGTTAAGTAAAAAAAATTAAACTCATTCTTTTAGGACGTCTATTAAATTTTTTTTAAGATGGCTAATAGTCATCCTATAAAGTTTTGTCTAATTTTTTCTGTAATAGTTATCCTATATTTCTTATAGGACGACCATATACTTGAGACCGTCCTATTTGTTTCTCACTCTAAATTATAAGCCGTCTTATATTGCCTAAATTATAGTAGTGAAGAAACAAAAAATAGTTTCTCTATCTCGCATTGAGGCTGAGTATCAAGCCTTAGGTAACACAACAGCTGACTATGTTGTGTAGTTTTTGAAGGAAATAATATTTAGCAAGTTTGGAACACCGAGAGCAATAATCAGTGATGGATGAAGCCACTTCTGTAATAAGCTTTTTGATGGATTGTTGAGCAAGTACAATATCACTCATAAAGTGGCAACTCCATATCATTCACAAACATTCAGACAAGTTGAAGTGAGTAACCAACAAATCAAGGGTATTTTGGAATGTACAATGCGACCTTAAAAAAAGGATTGGGCTTCAAAGCTCAATGACTCATTATGGGCTTACCGTACGGTGTACAAGACACCTATTGGGATGAGTCCATACTGCTTGATATATGGAAAAGCATGTCATTTGCCGGTTGAACTTGAGCAGAAGGCCTATTGAACAATCAAGCAATTGAACATGGACTATCAACAAGCAGGAGAGAAACGCTTTCTTCAAGTTGATGAGGTGGAGGAGATTCGAAATGAGGCTTATGAGAATGCCAAGATTTACAAATAATGCACAAAGTGCTACCATGACAAAGGGCTCATTAGTAAGTCTTACTATCCTGGAATGAAAGTACTTTTATTTAACTCTCATTTTAAACTTTTTCTAGGAAAGCTTCGATCAAGATGGAGTGGACTGTACCATATTGTGGAAGCATTTCTTCATGGAGCTGTTGAGTTGCTAAATTCGAAGACGCAAATAACTTTCAAAGTGAACAGACATCATGTAAAGCCTTACTTGGAGGGAGTTGTTCGCAATGGGAATGTGGAGTGCATTGAAGTGCATGCACCTTAGATCGAAACATCGCCTTGCTAAGACGTTAAACTAGGCGTTTGGTATGAGGCAACCCATCGTTTTAGGTAATATCTTTCCTTTCTTTTAGTTTAGTTTATTTTTTCATTTACCCTTTCTAAATACTTTTCTAAATTGTTGTTTCGTTGAAAACTTTGAGGAAAATGTTTAGTTTAGGTTTGGGGGTGCAAATTGGTTCAATAAAAAAAACTTTTTGTAACAAAATTATCATGCTTTTGGTCAATTTTTGATGAATAATAGAGTCTTTATGCATTTATTGTCTGATTTTTAAAATATTTAAGGTTTGCTGTAAAGACTAGTTTTAATTTGCAATCTTTGTTTCATGCTTTTTATGTTGAAACAAAGATAAACTCGAATCTTGTGTTTAGAAATCGAATAGTGGAGACTATCTTGTGAGATGATTATTGAGCCTTTAACGCTTCATTCTGAGAGTTAATTATTTTTCTACTCCTTTAAACACCTTTCATATCATTTCAAATTCTTAGATGATCTTTCTAGGTTTTTGCATTGAATGTTAGAATTTTGAACATCTAATGAAGAATCATGTACTTAATTGAATTGCTTAAATTAAATGAATTGCTTAAATTAAATGAATTGAGTAAAATTTTAAATTGTTTGCCTATTTCATTCATGCTTGACTTTAAAAGATAGAAAAATTCCTATATCTAACACAAAAAGAGCCAAAATTTGTCATTCACAAAATACATATGTATTTGGGTCTATGTCTAAAAATAATAATAATAATAATTTTATTGTGACGCTAAGTCTTCAAATGTGAAATGGTTAATGCAAAAAGAAAAATAGGAAATAATTTTCCTTAAATTCAATGCATTTTCATTCATTCTAATTAGTAATGTGATTTCTTCATAAATCCTATCATTTAATTTCTTTCATAAAATCAATGTTATGCACTTTTTGAGCCTTTCTTGTTTAATCATATGCAAATCTGTTAGCTCATTTCTTTATATAACTTATATTCACATATACTTTGTTGAGTGTGTGAACCCTTAGGATCGGTGTGATTTAGAAAGTAATTCTTGTCAGGATTAGAGTTGAAGCGAATTCGGATTCTTAACACTAGGTTTGAGGGAGTCAATGTTGATATGTTTTTAGCATTGGGATTTAGATTTGTGAAGTTAAACTGATCTACATGGTGAACTTTGATGTGTTAGATGTTGGATAAACTTGTGCACAACTTTTGATTACAAATTGGAAAGAAACTGAAGCATGAAAAGTTTTGTTAATTTCACTTTTTAGTTTTGCTATTTGTCTTTTTAATTCTAATTTTGCTTGAGCACTAGCAAAATATAGGTTTGGGGGTATTTGATTAACATTATTTTGAACCTATTATTTGTTGGTTTTTAAATATTTATTTCATGATTTAGTTCAGTATTACTTTGATTTGGAGGTATTTTCATGTTTTGTAGGTTCAAGCAATGTGAGATGAAAAGTGGAGTTAAGTGTTCAAAAAGAGCTAAAAAATGTAACCCTTACGTTAGGAATCAGCAACTGCGTAAGGACCCTCACAAGACATGTACAACATTGTGCGCCGCGGCAAAAGAAAGTGTGTGCTACAACATGGAGCACTCGGGTTGCATTATGGGGAACCAAAAAATCAACGTGCGCCACGGTATAAGAAAGTGTGCTTCATGGCAAGGACGTTCTTGTTTTATCGAGGAATCTAAAAAATCAACGCCCACTGCGGCAGAAGAAATTTCGCGCTACAACGAGAAGGTTCTTGTTTGTATTTCCAACCCAGAAATTCAATGCGCGCCGCAGCAAATTTCACTTGCACGCCTTCTAGCTCACACACTCCTAACTGATGAGTGCTCGAAAAGTACTAATATTTCGTAGTTTATTGCACTTAATTGTTTAGAAATAGATTTATTATTTATTTTTTATTTGATTAATTTCATAAATCTATCAATTCGGAATCACGGGTATGTTTTAGTACATTTCAGGTATTTTTAGCGTCAAATGAGTCAAATAATGCAAACACGCAAAGATGGAACATTTACGGCGCTCGGATCACGAGTTACGGGCAAGACAAGTCAAATATATAAGCCTTACATAACGAGCCATCACATATGTAAGGGGGTAAACATGAAGAAAAGGAAGGCAACACGCGTTGCGGCGAGAAAAAGGCATGCCGCAGCGGCGAGCTCTCAAGTTTTGACATTATTTCCAGAATTTGTGTTACGCCACAGCAGGGAAAATGTGTGCCGCAGCGCACCTACTCCTAATGCAATCAGGATTTGTGAAATCCCTTACATCTATAAATACCCCCTTAGAGTCACCCTTACAAACAACTCGAATACAACTCTTACACACAATAATTTTGCAACCAAACAAGCAATTCACTCAGTTTTTAGGAGCTTTGCCACACTCAACGAAGCAAGAGAAACCATTCAAAGGATCCAAGGAAGCCGTCGATGATCCAAGATAAAGCTTTTGGAGAAGAACGCCATCTCATCCATTTAGCGGTATTTAGATCTAGGTTTTTCTTATTGTTATAGAATTATATTTTCTTCTTCTTTCGTTGAAGTGTATGATCATATTTTATTTGTCTATGAATATTAATATGAACATGAGCGACTAGTTTCATTATGGATGTTTAGTTTGTGTTGCCATGTTTGCTAGAATTGTGTATGATGAATATTCTATTGATTTAATATAAACAAATTACCTTTTGATTATGAGCATGTTTAGATATTTAATTATGAATTATCATGGGCCAATTTGAGATTCGTAGTTAGGTTGAAAAATCTAAGAATATAATTTTAGGAACGTCACCTTGACTTTATTTTGAAACACTTAATTAAAGCTTCAAATTATTGACTTAGTCATAGCATTAGTTTGATTGGCATTTATTTTCTTGCGCATAATTTGATTGTTATTTGATTTACCCTGATTGAAGGCAGTTAATCAACAAAGAGATTTACCTCGACCGTAGGCAGTCTCGTAATTAAAAGAAAGTCGGTAAAATTGTTTATTAGAACGTTCATGTTATTTCACCATTACTTTTCGATGCAAGCATGGCCAACCAAGCTAAACGTCCATACATCCTCCATTAATTTTTAATCCATTTGAATTAATTGTTAATCTGCAATATTGTTTTCGTTTAATTGTTCGTATCATTGATCTCGTCACAAAACAAACACCTTTTTACAGTTTTACTAGGTTTAGGACTCTAGTTGCTTAGAGTTTCAGTTTCACTAGAACTCTATTTAATTAGTGTTTTATTTGCATTAGAACTCTATTTAGATTAGGAAGACGATAATTTAGAACCACTGCAATTCCTTGAGAGACCGACCTTGGAAGTTGCTTGTCACTTTTCTACGAGTGATTCGTACACTTGCGAGTACTAAATTTATCACATCACTAACTTAAACTATAAATACATCATAAAAATCCTCTCCTTGCCCAACTAGTGAATCGTGCCAAAATTCTTCACCTACAACCATCTTATTTCACTTTCTAGAGAGAGAAATCACCATTGAAGCTCATTCAAGAACCAACTTGGAAGAGGTGACCATCCAACTCCAAGAAGGACATTGCAAGAGTGGAAATAGGGGTATCCCATTTATTTGTAACCTCTTTTCTCTCTTGAATTTTAAGAATGCTATTTGTAATAGAAAATATTGATTTAAATTTTATTATGAGTAACTAAACTGATTGTGTAGAATTTAGTGATATTTTCATAAGTGGATGAATATTTTTATGATTTAATTTGAATTAAAGTGATTTATGTCTTGTTCATTGGTGTTAATATCTTTGTTCATGGTTAATATTCCTGATCATGTTAATTTATGAACATTAGAGAATAAATTAGAATTAAGTATTACAATTATCATCTTTGATTAATTTAGAAATCTTAAACAAGAACCTAATTGAAGTATATTGATTTGTCTTAGATTAGGTGGCTAATTTGATTTCCTAAGTATTTTATGCTAATTGATTAATTACCGTTCCGGATCAAAGAGGTTAATGAATGAATTAAAAGAAGTTCTCCATTGATTTGAAAATTTCTAGGGTTTGTTAGGAAAAGTCAATAAATCCAACTTTTCGTGCTTAATTGTGAAACTATCATAAAATATTCTATCTATGATTGGATAGCTAGCTATTTTTCCACACTTTTCCATCATATCTCTTTGGTTAATCTTTTTGCTCGTTTATTTTAATTCTTGTGAAACTTTTACAATTATAATATTCATCCAATCAACAAACTTTGTTAGAGTGTTTAGGATTTATTTTTGCAATTAATTTTTAGGAAACAATTGATACTTTTTAAAAACTACCGCAATTCCTTGAGAGATCGACCTCGGAGTTGCTTATCACTTGCTACGATTGATTTGTACACTTTCGAGTATTTTAATTTGCACATCAGCAACCAGCTGATATACTCAAAAATCCTTTATCCATCTCTCAGATTTAGTTTCGTATAAGCAAACTCAGTGTTATTATCATGACACTAAATTTTAGGGGGGATGTAAAGGGTATATAAGCAAGTGATATGGAGTATGACATGGATGACGAATGTAACATTGACATGGCATCAAGTGAAGGACCACCACACTATACTATGAAGTGTAGCACAATGTTACACTCCTCATTGCCAGAATCATAACAAAACAAATCTTCATGATGAGCTGTGCAAAGTGTGTCAATGATTCTAACAGATTTGTGAGTAAGGCTGTGAGGTAGTGATGTGAGAGGGAAAATTGTAATGTGTGTGATTAGAGAAAGATAACATAATTAAAATATTGTACTCAACATATTTACTCAATACACAATGAATGAAACGTTTTTCTAATTTGCTTTCTTATGTTATTTCTCTAATGTTTGCTTCACTATTCTTTATTTCTTCTTCTTCTTCAAATCTGTCACTAACAACTCAAGGAAGAAGTCAAAACTAGGGTTGAGATAGAGCAACTTGATGGTAATGAACTTGAAGTTGAGATAAAAACCGATAGAGCTATGAAAAATGTACAAAAGGGTAATGATCCTCTTAAGGATTACCAACTTGAAAGGGATAGTCTCAGGAAACTAACTAAGAGGTCATCAAGGTATGATGATGGGTCAGGTCCAGTGCTCCTAATGATATTATTACTAAGTCAAATTTAATACTTTCTTCTTTGTAGAAAGGGAAATTTGACTTGAAGGGTCGGGGATCTGTTGGTAAAAACAGCAAATCAGTTCGAAAATGGGGAAGGATATTATCCATTTTTTTTAAAAGCGTTGGGGCAAAATTGGGTTGATTTGGGGAACCACTCGGTTATCCATATTTTTTTTTTTGTTTAATCAAGTAATCAATTCTAACAATTAACATTTACACTCTTTGTAATTAAAGGTACTCCACAATTCACATACATACTTGCATTTATTTTTACAATTATTTACTATTAGATTATTTACAAATCATTTTGATGATTCTTAAGTTGAATTATATGTAAAAGAAAAAACAAAAATGTATTCTGGTATGCCGCAATTGTAAATTTAAATATAATATCATATCATTCAAAACCAAATTTAAATCGTGCCATAAACTGCCAACCATAACCCAAACCACAAAAAATTTGGGTTGGCTCAAATTAGCCTGACTTGGCCCAAACTTTTATTTACACATACTAATTAGTCTTTTTTTACCTTATTCAACCAGATGTTAATCGAAAATATTATAATTTTTAATCTAATTAGAATAATAAAATATTTAACCAAATTTAATGCATTCTAATAACATTAAACATACAAATAAAAATTTTGTTACTAGTTTTTATAAAATTAAAAAGTAAAAGTTTGAAAGTCATAATTATATTATAAAACAACTCAATGAATCACTACCTAAAATTTAAATAAATGAATATTTTAGACTTAAACTTCATATAATTGTGATTAGGGATAGCGTAATATATTTATACATTATTAGTAAGAGAAATACAGCAAACTTTATATGACATGAATTAACAAACTCAACTTTTTATTTTCGTGTTATCTAGATGGCCCTAACTTAACCGTAATTTTTTCTTGTTATTCGAGTTGTCCCAAATTAGATCCAAATTTAATGCGTTCGTATTTGGTTCATATTTTTCAGTTCGTATTTAATTTAAACAATAGTATTGCAGCACAAATTATCACCCCTAATTTATAGTAGTACTACTAAGGAGGCCTGCATTATTACCACAGTTCTTGGCAGTTGCAGCCATATTTATTTCTTCATCTTCCAAGTTCAGAGCTTTTTCTTTAATTTGGCCCTATGTGAATTAGTGAGTTTCATTATAATAGCCTTATTTTTCTTAAATAGCAATTACCCAATTACACACTCATACAATGATGGGTTCGAACATACACTTTCCTAGTACTCATAAGAGAGCTTATACAATTACATTATATTAGCCTTATTATGAATAAGTTAGCATAAATGGACATTTGATAGAATTTTTGGTCCTGTTTTTATATATATAATGCACCTTATTATGAATAAATTAACATAAATGGAGATATGGTGGAGTTTTTGGTCTTGTTCTTGTATGTGTATGGACGCCAAATTTGACTAAACCAATAGTCCAGTTAATATCATTCTATTGCCATCTTTTTCTCTCTCTAAAAAATAATAATAATAAATACACATTCACACACACCCACGTAAACAAAGACAAGTTCAAATATACATTTTTACTATCCTACAAGAAGCATATATCATTGTACTATAAAATATTTTAAAATTTTTAGTTTCCTTGTTTGAGTGCACTGTGCTTGATTACAAGAAAGAGCCCATGACATAAAGGCTATAGTTCAAGCTCAGTAGAATCATTAATTGTAATTTGCATCAGTGGTGGCTTTAGGGATATAAAGAAAGTGTCCATGACATTAAGGATGTAGTCCAAGCCTCAGTAGAATCATTATTTGTAATTTGCATCAGTGGTGGCTTTAGGGATTTAAAAAAAAGATGCCCATGACATTAAGGTTGTAGTCCAAGCCCCAGTAGAATCATTATTTGTAATTTGCATCAGTGGTGGCTTTAAAAATCCACCACACCATTCTCCTAAAAACAAAAAACAAAAAGAAAGGAAAGAGCACCTTGAGAATTTTTAGCCTATATAACTTTTGCTGCCAAAAAATTTCCTGCAAGTCAAGAATGTAAGAAAATAAAGAACAAGAATATGTCCAATTGTAACATCAAATTTTTGTGCAAGATATAATTGAAGTGTTTCTAACATAAAAAAATCGCTTTTAAACTAAACAGACAAAAAATTATCTTAAGCATCTTATGAAAGAGCATAATAGTGAAAAATTCATACGTTAAAACGAAAGATAAAGTTTAGATTACCGAATAACAAACTAATACACATTACACAATGCATTAGTATCACTCAATTGATATGGGATTGAAGTAGCAAAAGAAAACAAATTTCACTAGGTTTTCAATAATGGTAGAGCATCCAATGAAGAAGCTGTGGCACTAAAGGAGCTAGACCAAACTGAAGTTGAATTTGCATCCCATAATGATTTTGTTTCTTCATTACCAACATGTTGTATGAAACTCTGCATATTAACATAAGTTTTACTACATTTTTGTATTTCCTCCAACTCCATTGCAACTTCTCTCATAGTAGGTCGATGCTTTCCATTCAAATTTAAACATCTTTTTGCAAGATGAGCAACTTTAAGGATTTGATTTTGACTTCCACTATCATTAGCGATTCGAGAATCAACAATATCATATAAACAATTCTGCTCCATACACAAAATAAAATATGTAGCAAGGCTCCTGCTTTCTTCTCCATGTTTTGATCTTGTTCTGGAAATTGGTTTTTGTCCAGTTAAGAGCTCAACCATTACAACACCAAAGCTATAAACATCACTTTTTTCTGTAAATTGACTTGATTGAAAATATTCAGGATCCAAATAACCAAATGTTCCTTTTACTAGTGTTGTCAGATGTGTCTGCTCAATGTTAACTGATCTTGAGGTTCCAAAATCTGCTATTTTAGCTCTATACTTTTCGTCTAAAAGTATGTTGCTTGATTTTATATCACGATGAAAAATCGGAAAGGAAGCTGCTGAATGTAAATAGGAAAGTGCCCTTCCAATTTCTAAAGCAATTCTTAAGCGCACTTCCCATGTGAGTGAAAATTCTTCACTTTGGTGATCATGAATGTACTGATAAAGTGTTCCGTTGAGTATAAACTCATACACTAAAAGAGGAACTTCACTCTCTAAACAACATCCCATTAACTTAACCACATTTCTATGATTGATCTGAGAAAGAATGACAACTTCATTAATGAATTCTGAGAGTTTGCTTTCAGAGATTGTGCCTTCTTCATTGTTTTCTAACTTGGATTTCTTAACTGCAACAATTTTCCCATCTGCTAACATACCTTTGTAAACAGTACCTTGACCTCCTTGGCCAAGAATTCTATTCACATTGAAATGGTCAGTAGCCTTCTCTAACTCCTCTGAACTGAACAATTTAATTCTCTCAACATTGACTTCTTCTGAAGATAGTTGTTGTTGTAACAACAAACCTCCATTTCTTTTGAAAAACATCTCCTTGCGTTGAACTTCGATTCTTTTCATGATGATTTTATAGAATCCCCATCCAACCAATAGAAAAAGAAATGCTCCAAAAGCACTGCTAAGAGCTGACAAGTAACTCAAGTAAGTATATTTAATTAGTACATGAAGTAGTCAATATATTGTATTATAGGTCTGAACTATGTAAATATTTAGCTCACCTATGATAACCTTAAGCAAAATTTGGGGATCTTTTTTCTTCTTTTTGCAAAAGTAACTCCCTTCTGTGTTGATACACTCCTCACTTCTGCTGCAATTATTGAGTATCACATTTTGACATTCATTAACATCTGCATACAGAATAAAATTATATATTAGAATTTTCGAATTTGTACAGTTCTAACTAAATATTCTTGGAAGAACTATAATCTGTGAAAAAATAATTATATTTAACTAGATCTCAGTGCACTTTTTTTTTTTTGGGTCCAAGGAAAAGTGAAAAAACTTCACAATCCTGTTTCCTGCAGAATTTAGCGTGCAAATCTGCAGACCTATTATTACACTTCCTATTCACTAATTGTTTCATACACTGGGGGATTGAACTTCAAAATACCAATACTTAGTTTAAGGCAATAAAAATAATGTCAGACCTATTACATTTAGTGTCTGACATTATTTTTATTGCCTTAAACCATATCTTCAAAATACCAATACTTAGTTTCACATTCCCCAGGTATCCAGCCGGCTAGATCAGCAGTACCGCTCTCCAAGATCACACTTCTCCATTTAATCCCAATGGGTGCGTGAGTAGAGTTCTTATTTAAAAAAAGTAACATTTCTCCATTAGTGAAGCATTGCTAGCTCAGCACCCTTTCCTACCACCTTTGCTTCTAGTTGAACCGCAGACAAACCAAGCTCTCTCTCACGCAACACCGACAATACTTCACCCTTTCTAGCCCTGGCAATGATCCCAATAGCTCCACCCCCTTGATGCTTAACAAAGGAAGCATCAGAGTTCAGTTTGGCACGTCGTAGCTGATGGCATTTTCCAGACACATGATCCCCCCTACATCATCTACACTACCAGACACATTGCTCACATCTTTCTTTGATTGTGCACTTGCCCTTCTAGCTGTCAAAGCAACTCTAATAGCATCAGGGGATGGATTATCAATTACACATTTGCCAGCAAAGCATGCAGAGAACAGCACAAGCTTTAGCTCCACCATGAGAATGTGTTTCTAACTCAATGAGCCTGTTCAACTACCAATTACTAAAATGTCTTACCTTAGCCAGTCCATCCCCAACAAATAAACCTGCAGGTTGCAGCCAACCAAGCACACCCAACCCTAGAACATCCTAAAATAAGATGCTCCACCATTTCAATGGAGCTCAAACACACAGGGCAATAACTCAACATAGATCATCCTAAAATAAGAGGCTCCAAGGTTTCAAACAAGGGCATAGAATCATCACCTATCTTTAAAAACACTAAACCTCTGGTAGAAAGAAAATCATTGACAGCTTTCCAGATAAAGAATCGTATCTTAGTTGGTACCTTTGACTTCCATATTTGAGTAGATACGTGCACCTCATATGTACTAGACATGCATGTTATATCGAGTTTTTCCAATTTACTCGTTGAAGTTCTCACACATTTTATCCCTTGTTTCGAAGTTGATCAAATTGACTATTATATTTTATAGTACAGATTTAACCGAGCTACTGGGAAATTATATAGCTAATTGAAAATTAAATTGTTTGTCAATTTAGGGCACATGTATTGATATTTACAAACCAGGAAAGGAGGAAACTCACCAAAGCAACTATTAGGGAGGTAGGGATTTCCAGCGTATCCCCTTTTGCATCTACAAACGAATCTTGTCCCACCTTGAATGTCCTGACGTACGCCCTTTCTCCCACAAGGACAAAACATTCTCGGATCAAAACACGCATTATTCTCTACAGACCACTCCCCAACCACCGGTACCGTCTGATCGGGAAAATCACGAAGATAATCAGCTCTGAATTTGAACTTTGCTTCTTCCACAATAAATGCATAGCTACAATTGTTGAATGCCCTCGTTTCGTTATGATCATTATAGCTAAAAATTCCCAATTCCACAGATGTCAATTGTTTTGGTATGCTTAACTGACAACAACCAACACCAGAACATGTCCCATCATTTAGCACCACGCTTTCAATTCTAGAACATTCAGAGGAACATCCAATTTTATAACCCGTTCCGTAGAGTCGTGCGTATGAGTCACAACCAATGACTGTGAGTTTGTTTTTGGAGCTTGAGATTGCCAAGTAATTCAGTTCAAGAAAGTACTTGTTATTTGGGGAGTCAACGAACTTTCCGTTGGCATAACAACGCTTTGCCACCGGCGACAATACTCGGATCTCTTGATCGACGATTGAAATACTTTGGACGATGATGTTACCGTGCAATATTGGAGTTGAGTTTGTGGTGCAATTTATGAGGAATTTGAAGTTGAGAGAGCAATTTTGAGTGAGGCCATAAGGGTACGGAATGTCTAGAGACCCACACTTTGTTTTGCAACCTGGGAGTCCTATACTTGTTGCTAAGGCTACCAAGGATATCATGATTATTGTTACTACAAAAATATTGTTTGTTATTGTTGGCATTTGCATTCCATTGCTCTTGGCAGCCATTGATTTCTATTTTTCTCATCAAATTAAGAAGCTTGATCGGACCTTTTTTATTGAATGTTATCTACTTTGTATTAAGAATCAAAATGCAGTTTTGACTTTTATTGGTCTTCTTGCATATGGTTATGGTCACCAAAATTGACCAGAGAAATAGTCCATGATCAACATAAGATGTTTTCCTTCTTTTCTTTTTTTCTTTTGTCCAAAATGAAAAGTCTTTCTATTAAAATTAGATAAATATTTTGGATCCACTTCATTATATCTAGAAATTAATTTAAAAAAAGGAAGTATATTTAAAAAAAAAAAAAAAATCCTCTACATACTATCATATCAACTATTTTTTTATTATGTTTATACTCCATACAGTATACACCACAATGTATTCTCAAAATAATATATATACCTACGAAAATAAAATTATAAAAATCTTAATGGCTTGATTTATTTAAATTAAAAAGGCAAAGTTGTTGTTTCGAGAAGTTAGTCTCAAGTCATTGCTAGCTATATCTTTTATTAATATTTCCATTTAATTGTCTCTCTCTCTCTTTTTTTTTTTTTTTTAGTTTGATTAATTTGTATTTTAGTCTTTATAATATATTCACTTGGTCAATTTAGTTCCTTCATGTTTTTATTTGACCAATTTATTACTTACTTGTAACCTACTCTTTTTTTAATTTGAACAATTAAACCACTTTTATGATAATAGATATATCTTTGAATTTTTTATTCATATTTTTCCTCGGTCAATGTTTTGCCAAACAACCGGTTGAGCGGTTACTAACTGGATTGGATTAGGGATGGACATAAAATAAAAAAACGACCAAACCGACAGGATCGGACCTAAACTGAACCTTCTAGGTCGGTTTTTAATGATTTAGTAGGTTCGGTTCGGTTCAACTTTCTAAAAAATCGATTAAATAGATTCGGTTAAGGTTTAGATGAAAAAAAAACATATTTAAACCAAACCAAACTTACATATTTAAAATAATATTTTTTTAATGTAAAATGACGTATTTTTTATTTCTATTAGCATTTATATATGATAATATTTACATATTATCATTATAATATATTTATATAAGCTTAAAACTTATTACATGACTTTAATTTTGGTGATTTTATTCAATTAATATTATATTATAGTGCAGTTGATATTATTATTTGTATATATTTTTTTAATAAATATAGTAGGTCCAAACCGACCAACCGAACCGAACAAACCGATTAAATAGGTTGGTTTGCGGTTCGGTTAGTTTTGAAATGTAAGTCGGTTTGGTTTATAAAAATGCCTAACCGACCAAATCGATTCGGTTAATTTTTTAAGTCAAAAACTGAACCGACCAACCTACTCCCGTTCTTGGATGCAGTCGATAATGCGGCATTTCGAACAAGAGATGTACAGTAGTCTCAACACCTCCTCCTGTCTCTGACTGAGTCATAGCTCCAATGCTATCGCCCAACTGATAAAATTCCCTAATAAATGAGATGTCTCTTCGCACCTTTTTATTTAAAAGAAAAAATCGCAAACATAAATACGGTTGGTGGATTTAGAAATATATGATGAGAAAACTTAAAAAATACTGACAATACAGTTGTAATGATATAACTAATTTACAAGTGAAAATGGTGACAAGCTAACAAAATTTAGAAGTATTTTTCTATTGGACAATGTACAATCATTTGCTGCGGTACAGCTCGAACATATGCACAACAATTTGTTAATTCATAGATATACAAGTAGGGTGAAATTTTTTTTTTTCACAAACAGATAACATAAATACGATACAATACGGATAAAAAATTAATATAGTAAAAATTGATCTGTAATTTTTTTAATATCTTTAAAAATTTTATTATATTCTTAAAGATTTTGTTATATCTTACTATTATAAATAGGTAGAAAAAAAGATTTTTGTTTTTATTAAAGAAAGAATTTACGTATAATCAATTTGAAACTTATTAGCAAGAAGTGTTGGACGTTTGATAAAAAAATATCTTATAAATGACAAAGTGGGGAACAATGTGACTAATATTAAGAAAAATAACAACAATAAAAAAAGGTTAAGATCTATAAAAGTCTTATAATTATTTAAAATGTACATTTTAGTTCTTTATCTTCTATGGTATACCCCTATGATTCTATCACTCTTCAAAAAATACACTTTAGTTCTCTCTTAGGGTCATGTAATTCATGAAAAGTTCAAATCAAGTTCAAATATTCTTTTTTTTTTTTAAGGGTAAATTTAAAATTTTGAAAAATAAAATAGAAAAGGTAAAAAAAATTCAAAAAAACTAAATTTTTTAAAAGTTTAAAAATACTTATTTAATTTATATTTGAAATAAAAAAATGAAAAATATATATTGATTTTTTCTTTGCATTTTTTAATTGTTAAATTTTTATATTTTATGTTTTTCCAAATTTTAGCTCTTTAATCTTCTTCATTTTTTTTTATCCATTTTAAATTTAATTATTTATTTACTTCTATATTATTTTAAATTTAATTATTTATTTACTTATATTATTTTAGTGCAACATTTCTAATGAATTTTGTAATAATTGACAAAATAAGTTATTTTTTAGAATAATATATACCTTACAAACTAATATTTAAATATAACATGTTATTAAAGTAAATACATTTGACATACAACTATGAAATTATACTGCATATAAAGTCAAGTGACGACCAAGTAGGCTTACTTGCCATAAATTATTACATTTACTTCAATATTTAAAAAATTGTCATAATAATGTTAAAATGTACTAAGTAAAAGGACATCTCATATTGAACGATTATCATCATCAATGGGAGCACATTTATATACACGCTGTATTCTTTTTTCCTTTCCACGATTTTATCCCACTAAATTTTCCTGGAAAGATTTTAATGAGGTAACTTAAGTGTATTATATGATAATAATATACTCTTTCTTCTTTTACTTGTTTTTTTTTTTTTTTTTTTTTTATTTCATTGGGTTTTTCTAGTAAGATTTTAACTAGACATATTCTTAATCTGTTTGACATCTAGAGAGAGCGTTATAATTTAAATATCAAATATTAAATATGTTATATCTATCTTATGGTTAGATTTATTTCAAATAAAAATTTATCTCTATTATATCATAAATCTGTATTTAATTACATATTTAACATCTATCATATCTTAGATTCAAAATTTATATTATATCTTGTAAACCCTATAAATAGGGCCTTTAGTAATGTATTGTAAACACAATAATCAATGAAAATTATTTATTTATTTTATTTACTTTCTTTCTACTTTTTCCCTTATTTTTTTTTAGTTTTATAACAAATAGAAAAAAAAATCAAAAAAATTAAATTCCAAATAAATATAATGGATCAACTCTCCTTTTTATATATAACTAGTTTTGTTCATGGGCATTGCACGTGTTTGTGTCTTGAAAATAATCATAAATTAAAAGATTAATTTTAAATTAACAAATAACAATTTTTTTTTATAATTATACATATTATATAATTTAAAAGCCACAAAAATAAGTCTCTTATCAAAACTAAAACCTTAAACTCAAATAAAACTTGAATATGGCCAACTACAAATAATATATATAATACCACATTATACAACTGTAATTGTTAATCAAAATTATTTAATTTAGCATAATATTTTAAAACTCATGTTTAGAACTATTTAAGTTTAATTTCAGCAATGATAAATATGAGAACCTCTTTAATTTGCAAGCAAGTACACTTGTACAAAATAACATTGACATGTGAGTGACAACGTTTATATTGTAAACCTGTAAATAAAAATTAGTAAAAAAAAGTTATGTCAAATAAATTGAGCCATAAAGTAAGATGAATAAGAAAAAAATAAAACTGCAATGAGTTGTGATAAACTGATATGATATACTCAATAATCCATTTCAACATTATTTTTTGAAAAAAATTATTTTAAACATCAAATAAATAAAAAAATTGCAATGAAAATATAACTAAAAAGTAAAACTCAATAAATGATAGAAAATAAAAGAAAAAATAAAGAAAATAGGAAATAATTTTTTTTACATTTATAATAAGGGTCAAAATATCTAAAAGTATAAAAGACATTAAGACAAGACATATTTCATAATTTAAGTTCTCTACAATCTATTTTAGGACATACCTAATACATTCATTGTCCTTTTTTATATCTTTTATAACTGTCAAAAAAAAAATATCAAACAAAATCATCATTAAAAAAATACAATGGAGAAAATTTTCTTTATAAATAAAATAATAGATATACTAAAAAATGTAAATTTCTAAATAAAATATATTATACAAATAGAAAATATAAAAAATATAAAAATATTATTTATCTTAAAATAAAAAATTATAAAATAAATATACTCCCGCCAATTATATATTAAAAAAAATATAAATTATCCTACAAAATATATCAAATGAATAGAGATATAAAATATAAATAACCAACAAAAGTTATCAAATTGATTAACACTATTTTGACCTATGTTTTGTTACGTTTTTAAGCATTCATTTTATGTTTTATTTTATTATTTTCGTGTTTTGGAATGTATTTATGTGTTTTGTAGGTTTTTGAACTCTTGGAAGAATATTGGATTGAAATGACTCAAAAGGAGTCAAAATGGAGTAACAAGAGTCAAAGAATGTAAGCCTTACATTGGGAGTCAACAATTATGTAAGGGTTACATAAAAGGTGAACACAACAAGGCGCGCCGCGGCTAAGAAATTGTGTGCCGCGGCGAGGAGGTCTCGTGTTTAATTATGGAGAACCAAAATCAAGGCATGCTGCGGCAGGTAAATTGTGTGTTGTGGCGGGGAGGTCCCTGTTTTGTGTTCCAGCTCAAAAAATAAGGCGCACTGTGGCAGGTAAAAATGTGTGCCGCTGTCCGCATACCAAAAATGCCAGAAAATCCTAAATCGCATGTGTCTTTTCCCATCACCTATAAATATCACATTAAGACTCTCCCAAACACAAGTATCACAACCATTTTCTTCCTTCCCCTAGCTGCTGTTGCAGCAAGGGTTTTCCACCCAAAATCAAGAGAAGACCTTCCATTGTTGAAGCTACTCCAAGGAATTGAGAAAGGGGATCAACCAAGTTTAAGGAATTAGATCTAGAGGATTCATTGGGGTATTTTTTATTGTATATCTTTTTCTTCTCTTTGATATTGTGGTTTGCCTCCCATGACTAAATTGATTGACACTAATTTAGTTATGGTTGGCTAATTTATGTACTTGGGGATATTAGTATTGTTTCCGATGATTGGAAGAATAATTTTGTAATTTAATAATATTTGAGTTTTGGATTTATTTCTTGTTTATGTTCTTAATATTTCTGATTATGAATTAATGATAGGCCAAATCTTAATTTGTGGTTAGAGAGAATATGTTAGAATTTAGGCATTAGAAACGCCATATTTGCTTGATTGTGCATTATGAACAAGTGCCTAATTTGATTGCATTGATTTGTGTTAGATTAGGTGATTAAAATATTTCCTTGAGCTAATACCAATTGATTTGTTAACGGTCCAGATCAAAGACGTTAATTAATGATTGTAGTGAAAATTGCCATTGATTTGGGATTTTCTAGGTTTAGCAAAAAAAATCATTAAATCTGACTTTTAATTAAATTGCTTAATTTGTTCTTTCCATGAATGGATAGCGAACTAAGATTCTCATTTACATCCATCATCCCCACCTTGGTTGTGATTACTTTTATTTGAACTTTATTTTAGTTTTAGGAATTTACAATCTTTTCTGCAACCGACAATTGTTAGCATGTTTAGGATTGTTTGTTTGACTGAATAAGAAAATAAATAACTTTTTAAAACCACCACAATTTCTTGAGAGACGATTTTGGGAGTATACTTATCACTTATTACAAGTGATTCATGCACTTGTGAGCTTTTTATAAAATACAAAATTTGACTATCAAGTATTTGTGCATCAAGTTTTTGGCGTCGTTGCCGAAAAATTGGTGTTTTAAAGTGTTTATTTGTTTTATGTTTAGTTTGTTTTTCGTATTTCTTTATTTTTGTGATTTTCTTTTTATTTTTATTTTTGTGATTTTTGTTTTGATTTGTTATTTTTAGTTTCTTACCTATTTTTATTTGGTTTAGTGTTTTTGTTTTTAGTTGTTTATTTTATTTTTATTTCTTTTGTTATTTTTAGTTTCTACCTATTTTTATTTTATTTTTATGGAATATGTCAGGACCCGCCCCAACTCAACACTAGAGCATGTGACGTGTCCTGAGGGAACATAATATCTAACATTCTGAATCGACCTTGGTTTAGCTTGAAAATTTTGTGCAAGAAATTTACAAAAATTTGGGTAGAGTTTCCCCTAATTATTGAACTATCTTTCCTGCAATAAATGACTTCATTTCTAAAGTATAGAATTTCACAATCCAGCAAACTTCACATAATTTTACATATCCAGAAAGGGGTTCATGGCCAAACATAACTATACACTGTCAAATACATACTATTCATCACATAAGACTTTTGATCACTAGTCCAAAACATAACAGCCAAAATACACTAAACAAACTAGAAAGGAGATGAAAACAACCTAGACTGCACAACAATAGATGGAACCTAATCCTCCGAACTCACGTGATGTGGCCTCAAAACCTGTTATCTGGGGGAGGAAAATAAATATAAAAGGGTGAGCTTGAAAGCTCAGTGAGTGGATAAGTTTTATAAAATAACATAGTACTCATGTAAACTATGTATGAATTGTTTATGAATTATCATGAAATATATGCTTATAATAATAATCTGCGTATAGTCTTTATGATAAAATAATGTTCTCGTAAATGCATAACTGAGTTTCATGAAATCATCGTAATTTTGTACCTGTAAAAGAAACTGTAAATGACACGTTCATGATTTATAACGAAGTGACATTTTGATAAAAATACATGTACATGACTTTTAGAATATGATGATGCTATTATTATTAGTATATAAATAAAATGCATAACCATGAGAAAAATGTATTTATTGCCAAGAGCACTCGGGGATCTGATCGCACACGGAGGAGACATGTAGTACTAGCACTAGCTCTCAACTACATGTGTGGGAAATTTATTTGCACAAATAAGGAGACATTTAGTACTAGCACTAGCTCTCAACTACACGTGTGGGGAACTTGATATAGCCACTAAAATGGCTCAGTTGGCTCTGCTGATACATGAGTCATGTGCACACTGACTTAACTGAACGTGTCATCATACTGAACTTGTAACATGATACTGAACTTGTAATATCATACTGAGTTGGTAAACATCATAGTAAACTGAATTGGACCAAATCTGTTGGTCACGATGTCTTACCAAGTCACTGCATTAACTGAATGCTGAGTATAGCCAACTATCATGAATACATGAGGGGAAGTACTCTGACAACTGTAAAATATTTGTTGAACTTGCAAGCTTGCATAAAACTTAGTATAAGTAATAAAATTGATTCAATCATAGCTTGCTTGTAAATTTTCTTTCATTTACTTGACTGATTTTGTTAATAAAAATGAAATATATTTTCATGGTGTACAAGTTTTTGAAGTGCATTGAAATTGATATATTACTTAACATGAATGCCATTTTTCATAAATATGCAACTTGTACAAATTGAATTTACTTGAACATGAATGTTTTTCAAAAATAATGCTATCCATGCTTTAGAAATAATTAGATATCCACTCACTGTTGGTTCTCTACGTGTACTGTAGGATCTGCTTGCTCAACTCTTCCTAGATAATCATACTTGTGTTAGAACAAGAATTGCAACATAGTTTGCTTACTTTAAGTCAAACAAAGAAAACACTTTAACATATCCAAAATAGGGGTTGTTAATAGTTAATTGTTGTTTTTAAGTAGTTTTAGGATACCCTTAACCTACCCTTTTATATTCACATATTACTTTTGGTAGAAATGTCTAAATTCATTTTTGTAAAAACATACATAAATTAGGCATTTCAATCTTAAAAATCAGATATTACACACTCAATTATCAAATGAAAAACCCTTCCAAGTCCTTAGAAAACCAATTACTTCAAAACTGATTTTTCAGCACACTTGGAGCAAAACATACCTTTAGTTAAATGACTATTAATTTGTCTAAAAAACTCGGAATAGTACACCGTAAAATTCATATTAAACTAGACATCTTAAGCTTTAAAACAATATATAATTCATTCAATTTCAATCAGTAAAATTATTTCAAATTACATAAATCCGATTGGTTTTTCAAACAGTTTTCCCAGCACCCCTTTCACTTGACATATCCTTGATTAAACAGCCATAACTTTGTCTAGAACTATCGAAATAACAAACTGTAAAATGTTTCAAACAATATACATGTAAAGCTTTAAAATAAGATATAATTTGTTAAATTCCAAGCTGTATAAACATTTCAAATACCAAAAATACCGAGAGCTCTTGCAGTTTGTGTTTCATAAAACAACCTTCATTTAAATAGGTATAACTTTGTGTAGAAAACTCCAAATTACAAACCGTAAAATTTGTGATAAACTAGACATCCAGATATTTTCAGAAATATAATTTACAGACCATAATTCGTTGTATAAGTTTCCCAGTTTTCATTTCAATTTTCTGAAAAAAAGTTTTACATGAAGTTCAAAACATTACAAATGACTTGTTCTTGAGTTATTTTTGAAAACTTCATCCATGGCTGATCCTTTTGTGTTAAAAACCTATTTTTCAGATCATAAACAGAATTTAAAAGGGGAAAGAAGCTTTGTATACATACCAAAATCACTTGAAGAATTGTTTGGTTGCAAAATTGAATCTAGAAATCCCATTTCAATTTCTGAATTTTTTCCTCTTAGAAATGTCAAGAAGAGAGAAAAAAGGAAAGAAAATTTAAGAAGGAAGTGAGTCTCTCGGATGGGAATTATTCTTTGCAAAGTGAAGATAAGGAATTGCTAGTAAGGACATCATATTGTCTCTTACTAGCTCATCATATTGTCCCTTATACTAGCTCATGATATTGTCTTTTTTTTTTTTTTTTTATACGTGTGTCACCAAGAGAAGAAAAGGAAGAGGCTGCTGGTGATAATTATTTTTAAGGTGAAAAGACTAAAATACCCTTGTCTCATAACAATAAAAGGTTTAAGAGTTAGGGGCATTTTGGTAATTTTGCTCAAAATCTACATAATTTAATTTAAACACTTTTTGATTATTAAAACATCTTCACCTCACAAATTAAGCTCATAAATTTTATTTTCTAATTATTAAGGGTAAGATCATAACAATTTTGGAAATATAAGTTAGACTAAAATTTTAGTTCGTATAAAGAATGAGGTGTTACAGAATATATTTGGTGCTTTGATTTCTTTTTTTTTTTGTTAGTATATGAAAGGTACCATTCGTAGACTACATCAACATATTCAAAAGAGCATGTAATTAGGCTGGATACTGATATCCAAGAGCCAATACAAAAACTTTTGAAGATCCACGAAAGATGGAAGACATAGAGGTATGTGGCATTTGTGATTTATATGGACATAATGCTAATGTTTGTGCTTTTGCAGGTGATTACCATACATCTACTAATCAGAATTTTGATCTTAAAGAGGAATATCACCCACCTTGGAATGATCACCTACCTTGGAATGATCCCTATACTTATATTCTCGAGTTGGGAAATCACCAAAATTTTTCTTGGGAAGCAAACACTAACCCACCTTATGTCCCATATCCCATACAAGGCTTAGATTTCAATCCTTATGCCCTACCCATTCAACCTAAGAAATCAACCTTGGAGGAGACCTTGAATACTTTTATTCAAGTTAGTAGTGAAAACCCAGAGAGAAACAATCAAATGTTGGATTCTTTAGAGGATTCTTTGATAAGGATCGAAACGCAAGTTAGGCAACTAGTGGAACAACTTCTAGCACAAGAAGAGTTGCTCAACCAAACTGAGAAAGTGAAGGATGACACAATCCTTCAAAGTGGTAAAAATTTATAAAATATTTATTTTCCTGAAATATTTGACAATTTGCCACTTTATGTAGAAAATACAGATGGAAAGCAAGCAATTCTCAAAGAAGGTCAAGCTAAGGAAAATCATATTCTACAACCTTCCAAGGAAGACAAGGAGAAATCATCTTCACCTCCCGTGCCACACAAGGCACCTAAGACTTGCAAATCCCCAAATCCTTTTCCATACCACTTCCATGCTGTGCTTCTTAGGAACCCACTACCGAGATGGAAGGATAAGATTAATGACATACTAGCTCGAAAAATCAACATTACACACTTCAAGATCTTCAATGATGGTGGATAGAAATGGACCTTTGCGTCTTGCTAAGACATTAAAGAAGGCGTTTGGTGGGAGGCAACTCACTATTTTTGGTAATATTTTTCTTTTTCTGTTAGTTTAGTTAATTTTCTATTTGTTCCTTTTAAATGCTTTTCTGAACATGTGCGTAGTTGAAAACGTTGAGGGCAATGTTTAGTTTAGGTTTGGGGTATATATAGGTCCAATAAAAACTTTTTGATACAAAACTATCATACATGTTTTGTTTGATTTCTTGTACATATTCAAGGTTAGTTGTAAAAGTTGATTTTTGTTCATAGTTTATACTTCATGATTTTTAATATTGAAATTAAGATGAACCCGAATTTTGTGTTTAAGAATCAAATAGTGGAGACTACCTTGTGAGATGATTGTTGAGTCAATAACTTTTCATTCTGAGAGATAATTGTTATTCTACTCTTTTAAACACTTTTCTTATTATTTCAAATTGTTAGAAGATCTTTATAGGTTTTTGCATTGAATGTTAGGATTTTCCACATCTAATGAAAAATCATAGATTTAATTGTATTGCTTAGATTAAATGATTTGAGTTAAATTTCAAGTGTTTGCCTATTTCATTCATGCTTGACTTTAAAAGATATAAGAAAATTCCTATGGCCAACACAAAAGAGCTAAAAATTGTCTTTCACAAAATACACATGTATTTGGGTCCATAAAAAAAATAATTGTAAAAAAAATGAAAAATTATGACCCTAAGTTCTTCAAATGTGAAATGGTTAATACAAAAAGAGAAATAGGAAATAATTTCCCTTAAAGTTAAGGCATTTTCATTCATTCTAGGGCATACACTTGAAGTTTTTGCTTGAGGATTTTAATTGATGCATGTGATTAGTATGTGATTTCTTCATAAATCCTATCATTTGATTCCTTTCATGAGATCAATGTTATGCACTTTTGAGCCTTTCTTGTTTAATCATATGCGAATCTATTAGCTCATTTCTTCATATAACTTCTATTCGTATATACTTTGTTGAATTTTTGAGCCCATAGGATCAGTGTGATATTAAGAGTGAATCTTGTGAGGAGTAGAGTTGAAGCAAATTCATATTCTTAACACTAGGTTTGGTGGAATCAATATTGATATATATATTTTTTAATATTGGAGTATGCACTTGTGATGCGAAACTGATTTGCGTGATGAATCCTTAGTGTGTTAAGATGATTGGATAAACTTATGTATGAGCCTCGATTATAAACTGAAAATAACCTAAAGCATGAGAAATTTTGTGGATTTAAGTTTGTAGCTTTTATTTGTAGTATTGTTATTTGTTATTTCAATTTTTCTTTAAGTTGGATGTTTGTGGGTATCATCACTGGAAACCCTCAAGAGACTTTAACTCGTCCATTAAGGCAACCTAAGGGTTTAAAGGCTTGTTGTATATGCTAAATGCAACCGTGACAATCCAGGAAAGTGATTTAAATTAGTTTAGTTTTGCTAGTTGTAGGTTTGGGGGTATTTGATGAACACTACACTATTTTGACCTATGTTTTGTTACGTTTTTAAGCATTCATTTTATGTTTTATTGTATTATTTTCGTGTTTTGGAAGGTATTTATGTGTTTTGTAGGTTTTTGGACTCTTGGAAGAATATTGGATTGAAATGACTCAAAAAGAGCCAAAATGGAGTAACAAGAGTCAAAGAATGTAAGCCTTACATTGGGAGTCAACAATTATGTAAAGATTACATAAAAGGTGAACACAATAAGCTGCGTCGCGACTAAGAAATTGTGTGCCACGGCCAGGAGGTCTCTGGTTTAATTCTGGAGAACCAAAATCAAGGCCGCTACGGCAGCTAAATTGTGTGTTGTGGTGGGGAAGTCCCTGTTTTGTGTTCTAACCCAAAAAATCAAGGCGCGCTGCGGCAGGTAAGCATGTGTGCCACGGCCTGCATACCAAAAATGCCAGAAAACCCTAAATCGCGTGTGTCATTTCCCATCATCTATAAATATCACATTAAGCCTCTCCCAAACACAAGTTTTCACAACTATTTTCTTCCTTCCCCTAGCTGTTGTTACAGTAAGGATTTTCCGCCCAAAATCAACCCTAAATCAAGAGAAGACCCTCCATTATTGAAGCTACTCCTAAGAATTGAGAAAGGGGATCAACCAAGTTCAAGGAATTGGATCTAGAGGATTCATTGGTATTTTTTTTTTTTTATATCCTTTTCTTCTCTTTGATTTTGTGGTTTGCCTCCCATGACTAAATTGATTGACACTAATTTAGTTACGGTTGGCTAATTTATGTACTTGGGGATATTAGTATTGCTTCCAATGATTGGAAGAATAATTTTGTAATTTAATAATATTTGAGTTTTGGATTTATTTCTTGTTCATGTTCTTAATATTTTTTATTATGAATTAATGATGGGCCAAGTCTTAATTTGTGGTTAGAGTGAATATGTTAGAATTTAGGCATTAGAAACGCCATCTTTGCTTGATTGTGCATTATGAACAAGTGCCTAATTTGATTGCATAAATTTGTGTTAAATTAGGTGATTAAGATATTTCTTTGAGCTAATTCGAATTGATTAGTTAACGGTCTGGATCAAAGACGTTAATTAATTGATTGTAGTGAAAATTGCCATTAATTTGGGATTTTTTAGGTTTAGCAAAAAAATCATTAAATTTGACTTTTAATTAAATTGCTTAATTTGTTTTTTCCATGAATGGATAGCGAACTAAGATTCTCATTTACATCCATCATCCCCATCTTGGTTGTGATTACTTTTATTTGCAATTTATTTTAGTTTTAGGAATTTACAATCTTTTCTGCAACCAACAATTGTTAGCATATTTAGGATTGTTTGTTCGACTGACTAAGAAAATAAATAACGTTTTAAAACCACCGCAATTCCTTGAGAGACAATTTTGGGAGTATAGTTATCACTTATTACAAGTGATTCGTGCACTTTTGAGCTTTTTATAAAATACAAAATTTGAATATCAAGTATTTGTGCATCAATAATCACCAATTCTCCTTTATATAAATATTAAAAGATATATATGATATAATAAAATATAAAAAAAAAAAAAAAAATTCATCAAACTAAAAAATATCAAATAAATATTGTGGGCACTTTTTCTCTCTTAAAAGAGGAGTAACAAGATAATAGATAAAATAGAAAAGAAAATAAGTACTAAATTTTAAAATAATTTTATCAAATAAAAAAAATTGTCAAACAAAATAAAAATTGAATAAATGTTGTTTGGCAACATTCCTTTATTATATAGATAATAGATAGATTTTAAGAAACTACAAAACTTAAATAAAATAAATGTCAAATAAATAGATTTTTTTTTTGTTTGAAGGCAAGTGCCACTTTATATAGGGTAATAGATTTATACCGATATTAATAGACAATAGAAATACATAAATAACATTATATATAAAATTATTAAACAAAAAATTATCAAATTAATATGGATTGACCAACTTCTCTTTATATAAAAATTTATCAAACAAATATGGATTAACTAACTTTCCTTTATGTATATACTTGCACGTGCCCCCTTGTATATTTTTTTATACAATTTATGTCCATACAATTATTATTGAAATTTGAATCACAAAATTTCTATATTTTAAGTGGGATTTATATCATATATATTTTTTAAAATGCAAAAAATTATGCATAATAAATTAAAGATATTAAAAGATGTATTCTATATAAATTGTTCAACTTCTGATTTCAAACAAATTCTACTATTCAAAAACTATTTCTAAAATAGATAATATCATCATAAATTAGCTAATTAAACTGTTGTATATTATTTTAAATTGAACAATAAAAAAATCTTGAACTAATACTCATATATATATACTTATTTTAAATGTGAAAAATAATGATCTAATAAAAGAGGAGTTTTTTTGGGTCAAAGGTAGAAGTGTAATGCTAAGACACATAAATTTGCACTCGTATTAATTATGGTGTGACAAGTGGTAAAGTAATTTTGAAAATTAAAAAAATTATTTACTTTTAAAGATTTTCTTTTAAAAAAGTCTTATTATAATTAATATAGGTACAAATTTATGTTATCTTTGCATTTTTCTTTTCTAGAAAATAAACTAAGTCAGTCATATCTAGAGAACAAATAAAGCTCAAAAGATTTGATATTATTTCCTTATGTAATTAGAAGTATATCCTTTAACATCAACTCCAAAACAACATAATCAAACAAAATAACAATAATATAACAAAATTATCAAAAAAAATAAAAAATATTAGAAAATAAAAAAAATCAAATATAATTTTTTTTTACTTTTTTGAGCATTTTTTGACATCAACTACTAAATAATTTTATCAAATGAAAAAAAAATCTCAAACAAAATAAAATCAAATAAATGCTATTTGTATGAATGACAATTCGTCTTTATATATATTTTTTATTTCTACAGATTAGTTATACAAATCATTTTTTAAATTGGTATGATTTAGTTACCTTTTAGTTTTATGTAATTTCATATCTACAACAACTTAATACATATAATACTATTAAAAAATTAACATTTGTTCACCAATATACTGTCAGATTATATAGGTTATCAATTACTTTTTTTTAGCCTTCTACTTTTTATTTCAAACAAAATAAAAAAATATAAATATCAAATACAAATAAATAGGAAATAAAATAAAAGAAATAGAAATATAAAACACATATAAATAGGAGAAAGTAAACTCTCTCTTCACTTCACTTATTTCTGCCATTGTTGATTTGCAAATTCTATTTTTTAATAAATAAATTGTAACACCCTATTCTTACACGAACTAAAACTTTAGCCAAAATTATATTTTAAAAATTTATTACAATTTTGCCCTCAATGTATAGAAATAAAATTTATGAGTTTAATTTTGTGATGTGAAGATATTATAATAAATTAAAAAGAATTTAAATTATATTCTAAAAATTTTAACCAAAGTTACCAAAATGCCCCTAACTCTTAAAACTTTTCTTGTTATGAGACAAAGGTATTTTAGTCTTTTCACCTTAAAAAGGATTTCTCACCAGCAGCTTTGTCTCTTTGTGACACTTGTTTTGTTAAAATACAAAATGTTGCTGAGCATGAATTGTTGAGGACACATGTCCTCACGTGAGATTGCCTTATATCTCATGCATATCCTTACCTCTTCAAAGAATACTCCAGCAGACGTGAAAACTCAAAGTTTTCTTATGTTTTCTTCCCTTCTTCTCTCTTCTTGACATTTCTAAAGGAAAATTTCAGAAATTGAAAGGGGGTTTCTTCACAAGATTCACTTTTTTTTGCAACCAAACAATCTTTCAAGTGATTATGGGTACTTATTAGATCTTCCTTTCCTTTTCATTTCTATTGATTATATTCTATTTACAATTTGAAAAACACTTTTTTTTTTTTAATACAAATGGATAAGCCATGAAGAATTTTAAAAAAATAATAATAACCCAAGAACAAGTCATTTGTGATATTGTGAACTTCATGTAAAACTGTTTTTCAGAAAATTGTAATGAAAACTGAGAAGCTTCTACAATGAATTATGGTTTGAAAATTATATTTTTGAAAATATCAGGATGTCTAGTTTATAACCAATTTTAAGGTTAGTGATTTGGAGTTTTCTACGCAAAGTTATACCTAATTAAATGAAGGTTGTTTTATGAAACACAAACTGCAAGGGCTCTCGGTATTTTTGGTATTTGAAATGGTTATGCAATTTTTATTTGATCAATTATATATTGTTTTAAATCTTGACATGTCTAGTATTTGAAACATTTTACAATATGTTATTTCGATATTTCTAGACAAAGTTATGCTTATTTAACCAAGGATATATCAAGTGAAAGTGGTGCCAGGAAAATTGTATGAAAAATCAATCGAATTTATGTAATTTGAAATAGTTTTACTGATTGGAATGAGATGATTTATATGTTTTTTTAAAGTTTAAGATGTTTAGTTTAATATGATTTTTACGGTGTGTTATTCCGAGTTTTCTAAACAAATTTATAGTCATTTAACTAAAGGTATGCCCTGCTGAAATTGTGCTGTAAAATCAGTTTTGAAATAATTGGTTTTCTAAGGATTTTACATTTGATATTTGAGTGTGTGATATCTGATTTTAAAGATTGAAATGCCTAGTTTATGTATGCTTTTACAGAATAAATTTAGATATTTCTACCAAAAGTTATATATGAATGTACAAGGGTAGGTGTAGGAGTACTCTAAAACTATTTAAAATGCAATGATCAATGTCAAGTAACTATCAGCATCCCCAGTTTTATAAATGTTAGTGTACCTTTCTATTTGAATTAAATAAGCAATTTATGGCATTATTCTTATTCTAATAAAAGTTTTTTATTTAGGAAGAATTGAGCACGCAGAACCTACAGGACACGTAGAGGACCAATAGAGACATATTATTGTGAGTGGATATCTAATTATTTCTAAAGCATGGATAGCATTGTTTTGAAAAAACTTTCATGTTCAAGAAAATCCAATTTGTACAAGTTGCATATTTATGAAAAGTGCATTCATGTTAACTAGTGTTAGAAAAATAAATGTCAATTTCAATTCACTTCAAGAACTTTTACACCATGAGAATATATTTCCTTTTTATTAATAGACTCAGTCAATTAAATGAAATATAATTTGCAAGCAAGCTATAATTAAATCAATTTTATTAATTATACTAACTTTTGTACAAGCTTGCAAGTTCCACAAATATTTTTTAGTTGCCAGAGTACTTCCCCTTATGTATTCATGATAGTTGGCTATACTTAGCATTCAGATATGTAGTGACTTGGTAAGACATCATGATCTATAGATTTGGTTCAGTTCAGCTTACTATGATGTTTACCAACTAAGTATGATATTATAAGTTCAAATAAGTCAGTGCACACATGACTCATGTATCAACAAAGCCAACTGAGCCATTTTATGGCTGTATTAAGCAAGTTCCTCACACGAGTAATTGAGAGCTAGTAGTAGTGCTAAATGTCTCCTTCGTGTGCAATTAATGTCTCACATGTGTAGTTGAGAGCTAGTGCAAGTACTAAATATCTCATTCGTGTGCGATCAGATCCCCAAGTTCTCTTAGCAATAAAAATACTTTTGTCCTGGTAATATACTTTATTTATATACTGATCATAGAATTATTATATTCTAAAGATGATGGACATGTTTTTATCAAAATATTATTTCATTATATCATGAGTATGTCATTCATAGTTTTCACATGTATCAAATTACAATTATTTCATGAAACTCATGTTATGCATAAATGAGCACATTAATTATCATAAAACTATGTACAAAATATTGTCGTCAGCATATATATATATATCATGATAATTCATAAATATTTCATATGAAGTTGACGTGATTATTACATTATTTCATAAAATTTATCCACTCACTGAGCTTTCAAGCTCATCCTTTTATATTTATTTTCCTCCCCCAAGTAACAGGTCTTGAGGCTACATCACGTGAGTTCGGAGGCTTAGGATCCATCTATTATTGTGCAGTCTAGGTTGTTTTTATCTCCTTTCCAGTTTGTATAGTGTATTTTGGGCTGTTATGTTTTGGACTAGTGATCAAAAGTCTTATGTGGTGTATAGTATGTATCTGACAGTGTATAGTTATGTTTGGCCATGAGCCACTTTCTGGATATGTAAAAATTAAATGAAGTTTGCTGGATTGTGGAATTTTATATTTTAGAATTATGGTCATTTGTTGCAGGAAAGATAGTTCAATAATTAGGGAAAACTTTGCCCAAATTTTTACAAATTTCTTACACAAAATTGTCAAGTTAAACAAAGGTCAATTCAGAATGTTAGTTATTATGTTCCCTTACGACACATCACATGCTCTAGTGTTGAGCAGGGACGTGTCCATGACATAAATTCACAATTTCTTATTTCAAAACTTTTTTACTATTCAAAGAGTCTTAAAAATATATAATTATTAGAAAAACGGTAATAAAAATTATTTCAAGATCCAATTATCTCGTAAAAGCCTCATTTTTATAAGAGAAGCTTATTGTATTCTTGTAAAGAGTATTTTCTTGAAGATAACATGATACTTTTTTTTTCTTCTACAAATTAGATATACTAATCATTTTTTAAATTAATATGATTTAGTTACCTTTTTATTATATGTTATTTAATATGTACAACAACTTAATACATATAATACTATTAAAAAAAATAACATATGTTCACCAATATGCTGTTAAATTATATAGGTTACTAGCTACTTTTTTTTAGCCCTCTACTTTTTATTTCAAACAAAATAAAAAAAAAATATAAATATCAAATACAAATAAATAGGAAATAAAATAAAAGAAATAGAAATATCAAACACAAATAAACAGGAAAAAGTAAACTCTCTTTTATATATGATAAATAAATAAGAAATAGAAATACCAAACATAAACTAAAATATCAAAAAGTTTACAATTATGAATTTTCATTTATATATATATTAATAGATAGATAATAAAAATATATAGACAAATGTATATAAAATTATAAAATAAAAAAAAAAACATTTAATAACTATGAATTTCCCGACTTTACTTTTTTATACATATACTAAAAGAAATTACCATAGATGGACATATGGTATACTTTTTGGACTTGTTCTTATATTTGTATGGACACATAATGTATTACGAATACTAGTTTTAGGACACGTATAAGGTACGTGCTTTCTTGTATATTTTTTTATATAATTTATATTCACACAATTATTATTGAAATTTAAATCACAAAATTTCTATATTTTTAAGTGGGATTTATGTCATATGTATTTTTTTTAAATGCAAGAGATTATACATAATAAATTAAAGAAATTAAAAGATGTCTTCTATTTAAATTGTTCAAATTTTGATGTCAAACAAATTATACTATTTAAAAAACTGTTTCTAAAATAGACAATATCATCATAAGATCACCAATGCAATTGATATTGGAAGTTTTGGAACTCAGTTCACTTGGTACTATAATAGACAATCATCTGAAAGAATCACTCAAAGGTTAGACAGAGTTCTCACTTCTTCTGAATGGATTCTACAGTTCCCCAATGCACATGTTTTTAATTTACCCAAGTTCACATCAAATCACAATCCAATCCTGTTCCATATTCTTGGTATTCGAGAACCTTACAGAATTAGATCTTTTCGTTTCATGGAAATGTGGTATAGAGATCCAAATTGCAAACAAGTTATCCATGAAACTTGGAACAAATTTCAAGCACATACTGATTTCTCAACAAAACTCCAGTCACTTTCTTCAAAGTTGAATCAATAGAATAAAAATCAATTTGGTTTTGTGCAACAAAAGATAAGCAAACTGGAACAGAAATTGAATTTCTTACAATCATGTAGGATAATTGAAGATCAAATCTAGCTAGAGAAAATGGTAAAAGAACATTTGAACGAACAATTAGAAAGGCAAAATTCGTTATGGAAAAAGAAATCAAGGGAGCTATGGCTTAATGAGGGAGATCAAAATACCAAATTCTTCCATACTTCTACAATTATTCGAAGGAAAGCGAATTTTATTCCTATCTTGCTACTAGAAGATGGTGAGTTACTTGGAACAGAGAAAAAATTGAGCAAGCATTCGCATAATATTTCAGAAATATTTTCTCAACTAGCAACTCAAATCCTGAAGAACACTTAAATGAACTGTTTTCTAATGTTATTGAACCTCATCAAAATAATCACATAGCTAACATACCCTCACCCAAAGAAATCAAAGATGAACTTTGGGAAATGCATGCTTTAAAAGCCCCTGAGCCAGATGGTTTCTCAATCATCTTCTACAAACAAAGCTGGGATACTATTGGAGCAGATGTGATTAAAAAAATTCAAAGTTTCTTCATTACTGGGGAACTCAATCCCAACTGGAACCAAACTTATATCACACTTATTTCCAAAGTCCAGAATCCCATTAAAGTAGAGCAGATTATCGCCCCATCAGTTTGTGCAATGTCAATTACAAAATTATTGCCAGAATCCTAGTCAAGAGCCTAAGAACTTATATTCAAGATCATATTTCCCCTTATCAAGCTGCTTTTATTCCCGGAAGATGGATTGCAAAAAACACTTTATTAGCGCATGAACTTGCATATAAAATCCAAAAGAAAACTAGAGGTAAAGATGGACTAATGGGCATTAAACTGGACATGAGGAAAGCATACGACCTGGTAGAGTGGAATTTCTTACTTAAAGTAATGCATCTCATGGGTTTCTCTTCTAACGTTTGCAATCTTATCCATCAATGTATTTCAACTATTTCTTTCTCAATCCTTATAAATGGTGCTCCTCATGACAAGTTCAGACATAAACGTGGTCTTCGACAAGGTGACCCTCTTTCACCTTGCCTCTTTCTTATGGTCACTAAATGCCCATCCAGAATGATTATCAAAGTATAAATTCAACAAACCATACATGGAATTAAAGTGTCACCCACAGCTCCCTCTATTTCACACTTACTTTATGCAAATGATATACTAGTTTTTTTAAAAAGGAACATTGAGAAAGCACAGCAAATTAAGAAGATCCTGGATATTTATTGCACTAGGTTTGGACAACAAATAAATTTTCAAAAATCTATAGTTTTCTTTTCAAAGAACATGGGAGATAATCAAGAAAACATGATCTGCCAAAATTTATCTGTTACAAACTCAGTAGAAAAAGGACTTTGAAATTCAACAGAATTTTAGAAAAACTGAAAGGCAAATTGGATAGCTAGAAAACCAAACTTTTATCACAAGCGGGAAAAATGAATTTAATAAATTTAGTTTTGCAGAATTTAACCATATACTCTATGAGTACCTTCAAAATTCCCACAAGTATATGTCATTATGCGGATTCTATAATTAGAAGATTTTGGTGGTCCAATTACACAAACACTGCTCATTACTACTCCCCTCTTGCTTGGGAAAATATATGTTTACCAAAAGTTTATGGAGGCCTAGGTTTTCGAAAGATGGAGGATTTCAATAAAGCAATGCTCTCCAAAGAAGCTTGGCACATTGAAACTCAATTAGACAAACCCTGGGTAAAAGTTTTTAATGCAAAATATCTAAGATATGACAATTTCTTCACAGTCCAGAAATGCTCTGGAGATTCAAATATCTAGAAAGGAATTTTATGGGCAAGAGACCTAGTAAAAGCAGGCAGCTACTAGAAATTAGGAAATGGACACAACTTCAACTTTAAATTTGACCCTTTGATACCGGGGTTACCAAAACAAAAATTGCCTGATCTTGTTGCTAATAATCTACAAAACACTAATCTCATTACCAATCTTTGCCGATGGAAAAATTTCTGGATTTGGGACCAAAGGAAAATAATAACTCTTTTTGGAGATAACATTGCTCCTTTCATTGAAAATATAAGACCTCCTTCAAACACTCCTGACAAGATTGAATGGTATGAAACTGGTAAAGGGATTTTTTCAATTAAAGATGCTTATTGGACTTTAATTTCTTCAAGACTTCCTTCAATATTGAATTCTCCAATCTGGACAACACTTTGGAAAGCCAAAATACATGTGAGACATAAGCTCCTTTTATGGAAAATTGTAAATAACTGCCTGGGAACAAAAAAGAAGATCAGAGTTTTAATGCACATAGAAGATCCATTATGTTTACTCTGTCGTAAGGAGGTAGAAGATTCTAAGCATCTTTTTATCAGATGTGATATTCTTCGCTCATGGTGGCTTCACTGGAAATTGAATATCAATTGGTTTTTTTTTTGGAGAAACTCGACATTTATTCTTACATACATAAGTTTCATTTTAAACCCACCAAAAAAATGGCTACCCAAAGAAATACAACCTGAGAAGTTCACTCTAGTCTCAACAATTATGATGGAGCAAATTTGGTGGTTACGAAATGCAGTTATGCATAAAGAAATAGCCCTCAATCCACAACAACTTATTCATAGGCTTAACAATCGAATAGAGGAATTCAATATCCTTCTTGATAAGCCAATGACTAAGGAGACTTTAATAGGAGATGCTATTGTGATTCCTCTTACTTGGCAACCTCCACCATTAAATGCCATAAAAGTAAATTTTGATGCAGCTTGGCAAAATGGGGAAATTGGTTTGGGATTCATAGCCACAAACATTTATGGCAGAACAATTCATGCTTGGGTAGGACACCAGAAATCTGGCAGTAGTGAAGAAGTAGAAGCTTTAGCCTTTTTTGCAGCTTTTCATTACTTGTTGAAATTCTCTCACAATTATGTCTATTTAGAAGGAGATAATCAAACAATCATCCAAGCATTCCTTGAAGAAAATTGGCAACAAACTTCTCCAATTATAAAGCAAACTCTGTTAGACATGAATAATAAACTTCATTGCTTTAATATGATTTCCATCAGATAGATACCACGGGAGCTGAATTTTAAAGCACATGATTTGATCCAATGGGCGCACAGAAATAAAAGAGTAGGCAACATTGATATCGTTCTCCTACCGTCTGAAATTGCGGGAACTCTTAATACCTAAGCGTTGTCCCCATAGACAATTATCACCCAACAATATGTCTATTTGACGTAGCAAAAAAAAAAAGATAATATCATCATAAAAATAGCTAATTAAATTGTTATATATCATTTCAAATTAAACAATAAAAAACTCTTGAACTAATACTCATATATATACTTATTTTCAATGTGAAAAAGAATGATATGATAGAAGAGTAGTGTTTTTTTTGTCAGATGTAGAAGTGTAATGCTAAGACACATAAATCTACACTCATATTAATTATGGTATGATAAGTGGTCAAATAATTTTAAAAATAAAAAAAGTTATTCACTTTTAAAGAATTTTTTTTTAACAAAAGTCATATTATAATTAATATGGATACAATTGTAAGTACAAATTTATGTTACCTTTACATTTTTCTTTGGTAGAAAATGAGCCAACTCAGTCATATGTAGAGAACAAATAAAGCTTATAAGGTTTGATATTATTTCCTTATGCAATTAAAAGTACATCCTTTAACATCAACTCCAAAACAACATTATCAAACAAAATTAAAAAAAAAAATCACATACAATTTTTTTTTACATCTTTGAGAATTTTTTGATGTCAACTCTTACATAATTTTGTCAAATGAAAAAAATCTCAAACAAAATAAAATCAAATAAATGATATTTGTATGGAGGACAATTCGCCTTTATATATTTATTTTATTTCTACAAATTAAATATAATAATCATTTTTTAAATTGGTATAATTTAGTTACCTTATTATTATATGTTATTAAATATATACAATACTAATACATATAACATTACTATAAATATAACTTATGTTCACCAATATGCTGTTAGATTATATAGGTTACTAATTACTTTTTTTTAATACTCTACTTTTTATTTCAAACAAAATAAAAAAATATAAATATCAAATAAAAATAAACAGGAAATAGAATAAAAGAAATAGAAATATCAAACACATATAAATAGGAGAAAGTAAACTTTCTCTTCACTTCACCTACTTCTGTCATTATTTATTTACTAATTCTATTTTTTTAATAAAGAAATTCAAAATTTTTGATTCAAAAACTTTTTTACTATTCAAAGAATCGTAAAAATATATAATTATTAAAAAAATGGAAATAAAAATTATTTCATGATCTAATTATCCCGTAAACCTCATTTTTTATAAGAGAAGCTTATTGTATTCGTGTAAATAGTATTTTCTTGAAGATAACATGATACTTGATTTTTTTTTATTTTTACGAATTAGATATAATAATAATTTTTTAAATCGGTATAATTTAGTTACCTTTTTATTATATGTTACTTAATATAAACAACAACTTAATATATATAACACTACTAAAAAATAACACATGTCCGCTAATATGTTGCCATATTATATAAGTTACAAACTACTTTTTTTTAGTCCTCTACTTTTTATTTCAAACAAAAATAAAAAAGAAATCTAAATATCAAATACAAATAAATAGAAAATAAAAGATAGAAATATTGATGTGTAAATTATAATACTCACAAATGTACGAATCACTCGTAGTAAGGGATAAGCAACTTCGAGGTCGATCTCTTGAGGAATTACGGTGGTTTTTAAAACGTGTTAGTTGTTTCCTAAAAATTAATTACAAAAGTAAATCCTAAACACTCTAACAAAGTTTGTTGATTGGACGAATGTTAAAATTGTAAAAAGTTTCACGAGAATTAAAATAAACAAGCAAAATTTTGGCCGAAGTGATAAGATGAAAAGGTGTGGGAAAATAGATAGCTAACCAATCGTAGATAGAATATTTTACGAGAATTTCACAATTCAGCACGAAAAGTTGAATTTATTGACTTTTCCTAATAAACCCTAGAAATTTCCAAATTAATGGAGAATTTCTCTTAATTGATTAATTAACCTCTTTGATCCGGATTGTTAATTAATCAATTAGCATAAATCCTAGAAAATCAAATTAGCCACCTAATCTAAGACAAATCAATGTAATTTAATTAGGTTCTTGTTCAAGTTTTCTAAATTAAGCAAAGATGATATTTCTAATACTTAATTCTAATTTATTCTCTAGTGCTCATAAGTTAACGTGATCAAGATTAATCATAAACAAAGATATTAACACATTGAACAAGACATAAATCACTTTAATCCAAATTAATTCATAAAAATATTCATACACTCATGGAAGCATCACTAAATCCCACACAATCAGATTAGCTATTCATAATAAAATCTAAATCAATATTTTCTATTACAAATAGCATTCTTAAAATTCAAGAGAGAAACTAAATTACAAATAATAGAGATACCCTTATTTTCACTCTTGCAATGGCCCTTTTGGAGTTAGATGGTCACTTCTTCCAATTTGAGTCTTGAATGAGCTTCAATGGAGCATCAATGGAGGTTTCTCTCTCTAGAAAGTGGAAGAAGATGATGGTGGATGGTGGAAATTAACAATTGTTCACGTTGTGCTAAGGGGAGGGTTTTTGTGATGTATTTATAGGTTAGGTTTGGAATGTGTGTGAGTGTGCGGGCTGGAAGGCGTGCAACTTGGAAAACAGATGTGAGGGCCGCAGTGCGCGTTTTCTTCTGTCGCGGCGCGCGTTTGTTACTAGACAACCCAATGATCCCATGTCGCGACGGAAAATTTCTTATGCCGCTGTGCGCGTTGAATTTCTGGACTGCTCACCAAAACAAGAACCTCCTTGCCGCGGCACACACTTTCTTCTGCCGCAGCACGCATTATTGTACATGCCTTGTAAGGGTCCTTATAAGGTTGTTGATTCCTAACGTAAGCCTTGCATTCTTCTGATCTAATTTATCCCCCCTTACATAGTAAATAGAATACAATGTAAGGGTTACATTTTTCAGTACTTTTGAACACTTAACTCCACTTTTCATCTCACATTGGTTAAATCTACAAAACATGAAAATACCCTCCAAATCAAAGTAATACTGAAATTAATCACGAAATAAATACTTAAAAACTAACAAATAATAGGTTCAAAATAGTGTTTATCAAATATCCACCTACATTTTGCTAGTCCTCAAGCAAAACTAGAATTAAAAGACAATTACTAAACTAAAAAGTTAGATCAACAAAACTTGTCATGCTTCAGTTTCTTTCCAATTTGTAATCAAGAGTTATGCACAAGTTTATCCAAAAAATTTAACAAATTAAGGTTCACCATGTAGATCAGTTTTACTTCACAAATCTAAATTCCATTACTAACAACATATCAACATTGGTTCCCCCAAACCTAATGTTAAGAATCCGAATTCGCTTCAACTCTAATCCGAATTCGCTTCAACTCTAATCCTCACAAGATTCACTTATTAAATCACACTGATACTATGGTTTCAAACACTCAACAAAGTATATGCGAATAAAAGTTATGCAAAGAAATGAGCTAATGGTTCACATATGATTACACAAGAAAAGTTCAAAAAGTGTTTAATATTGATCTCATGAAAGGAATCAAATGATAGGATTTATGAAGAAATCACATCACTATTATCATGCATCAATTAAAATCATTAATCAAAATCTTCAAGCATGTTCCCTAAAATGAATGAAAATGCATTGACTTCTAGGGGATTTATTTTATCTTTTTTTTTTGTGATAACCATTTCACCACTTAAGGAACTTTAGGGTCAATACCTTTTCCTTTTCTTTTTCTCTTTTATATATATATATATATGTATATTTAATTATATGACCCATGTACATGTGTATTCTGTAAATGACAAATTATGGTTCTTTTTGTGTGCGAAAATCCCCACATTTCTTTTAAAGTCAAGCATGAATGAAATAACCATGCACTTTAAATTCTACTCAAATCATGTAATCTAAGCAATACAATTAATTATATGATTCTTCATTAGATGTTTAAAATCCTAACATTCAATGCAAAAACCTATAGAGATTATCTAACAATTTGGAATAATACGAAAAGTGTTTAAAGGAGTAGAAAAACAATTATCTCTCAGAATGGAACGTTAAAGGCTCAATAATCATCTCACAAGGCAGTCTCCACTATTGTACTCCTAAACAAAAGATTCGGGTTTACCTCAATTTCAACATAAAAATCATGAAACAAATATTGCAAATTAATACCGACCTTTAGAGCAAACCTTAAACATGTTTAAAAATCAGACAAGCAATGCATATAGACTCAATTATTCATCAAAAATTGACCAAAAGTATGATAGTTTTGTTACAAAAAGTTCTTTATTGGACCAATTTGCACCCCCAAACCTAAACTAAACATTGTCTTCAAGGTTTTCAACTACACAACAGTTCATAAAAGTATTTAGACAGGGCAAATGGAAAAGTAACTAAACTAAAAGAAGGGATATATATTACCGCTTTCCACCAAGCGCCTAGTTTAACGTCTTAGCAAGACAATGTTTGGATCTACGGTGCATGCACTTCAATTCACTCCACATACCCATTGTGAACGACTCCTTCCAAGTAAAGCTTCACACGATGTCCGTTCACTTTGAAAGTTATTTGAGTCTTCAGATTCAACAATTCTATGGCTCCATTGGGGAAGACTTCAACTATTTGGTACGGCCCACTCCATCTTGATCGAAGCTTTCCTGAAAAAAAGTTTAAAACGAGAGTTAAATAAAAGAAATTTCATTCTAGGATAGAGAGACTTACTAATGAGCCTTTTGTCTTGGTAACGCTTCGTGCATTCTTTGTAAATTTTGGCATTCTCATAAGCCTCATTTCGAATCTCCTCAAGCTCATCAAGGTGACGTAAGCGTTTCTAGCACGCTTCTTGATAGTCCATGTTTAGTTGCTTGATTGCCCAATAGGTCTTGTGCTCAAGCTCAATGGAAAAATGACCTACTTTTCCATAAATCAACCGGTATGGGCTCATACCAATAGGTGTCTTGCACGCCGTATGGTAAGCCCATATTGCATCATTGAGCTTTGAAGCTCAATCCTTCCTTGAAGGTCTCACCGTACATTCCAAAATATCCTTAATTTGTCGGTTACTCACTTCAACTTGATCGGATGTTTGTGGATGATACGGAGTAGCCACTTTATAAGTGATGTTGTACTTACTCAACAACCCATCAAAAAGCTTATTACAGAAGTGGCTCCTTCCATCACTGATAATAGCCCTCGGTGTCCCAAACCTGCTGAATATTATTTCCTTCAAAAACTTCACAACAGAGATAGCATCATTAGATTTAGTGGGTATAGGCTCTACCCACTTGATACATAATCAATCGCAATCAAAATATACTCAAATCCAGAAGAAAGGGGAAAAGGACCCATGAAGTCAATCCCCCATACATCAAATAACTCCACAACTAAATTATATGTCAGAGGCATTTCATTACGTCTACCTATGGTACCAGTCCTCTGACATCTATCACAACGCATGCAAAAATCATAAGCATCTTTAAACAGAATAGGCTAATAAAAACCAGATTGGAGTACCTTAATGGTGGTTTTCTTATCACCAAAATGTCCTCCATAGTGAAGCTCATGAAAAAAGGCCAAAATGCTTGTATGCTCTTCTTCTAGCACATACCTCCGGATGACTTAGTCTTGGAAAATTTTGAACCGATATGAGTCATCCCAAAAGTATTGCCAGCACACATGAAGAAATCTTTTCTTTTCCCAAAAAGAAATGTTAGGCCTCAATAAACCACTAGTAAGATAATTTACAATGTCCGCATACCAAGGGTTTGGACCTACAGAAAACAACTGTTCATAAGGAAAATCTCAATAATATCAATTTATTTATCACTCTTAGTAGTGTCAAAGTCAGAAATTAACCTAAATAGATGATCAGCTACAACATTTTTAATTCCTTTTTTATCCCTGATCTCTAAGTCAAACTCTTATAAAAGCAAAACCACCGAATTAATCTTGGCTTAGCATTCGGTTTACTCAACAAATAACGCAAATCTGCATGGTTCGAATGCACAACAACTTTAGATCCTACCAAATAAGATATAAATTTATCTAAAGAAAACACAACAACCAAGAATACTTTTTCGGTGGTCGAGTAGTTAAGTTGAGCGTCATTAGGAGTTTTACTAGCATAGTAAATAACATGAAACGCTTATCTACTCTTTGTCCTAAAACAGCCCATATAGCAAAATCTGAGGCATCACACATAATCTCAAATAATAAAGACCAATCAAGTGCCATGATAATAGGTGCAGAAGTCAATTTCTCTTTTAAAGCATTAAAAGCCTAAGGCAATCATCATCAAAGACAAAAGAAACATCCTTAGCTAACAGATTACATAAAGGGCGACTTATTTTAGAAAAATCCTTAATAAATCTCTTATAGAAACCCGCATGGCCTAGGAAACTCCTAATTCTCTTAACATTAATGGGAGGTTGCAATTTAGCTATTAAATCAATTTTTGCTTTATCCACCTCAATCCCCTACAAGAAATGACATGTCTAATACAATGCCTTGTTTGACCATAAAATGACTTTTTTCCCAACTAAGGGTCAAGTTACTTTCAATGCAACGTTCAAGCACAAGAGAAAAATTACTCAAACAATAATCAAATGAATTTCTAAAAACTAAAAAATAATCCATAAATACCTTAATACATTTCTCCACCATATCCGAGAATATCGACATCATACATCATTGGAATGTGGCAGAGGCATTGCAAAGACCGAATGACATCTCCTGAAGGCAAATGTACAGAATGGGCATGTGAATGTGGTCTTCTCCTGATCTTTCGGAGCAATGGGCACTTGGTAATAACTTGAAAGACCATCCAGAAAATAGTAAAGCCCTATTAGACGTTCTAACATTTGATCAATAAAAGGAAGAGAAAAATGATCTTTCTTTGTGTACAAATTGAGTTTACAAAAATCGTTGCACATCCTCCAACCCTTAATCATCCTAGTGGGCACTAACTCATTTTTATCATTTTTGACCATAGTGATCCCAGATTTCTTCGGTACCACATGTACCGGACTAACTCATTTGTTATCTGAAATAGGATAAATAACACCCACTTCCAAGAGTTTCAAAATTTCAGTTTTCACTACCTCTTGCATAATAGGGTTAAGTCTCCTTTAGGCTTCTCTCACAAGTTTGGTATTGTCCTCTAGAATGATCTTATGCATACACATAGTAGGACTAATACCTCTAATGTCACCAATGCTCCAAACTATGGCTTTCTTATATTTCTTGAGTACCTTCACTAACTCTCTTTCTTGGGTTTCGGTAAAGGTAGATGAAATAATGACCGGATAGGTATCCCCCTTTTCAAAAAACACATATTTCAAATGCTTAGGCAACTCTTTCAATTCAAGCTTAGGTGGAATATTGTCTTCCCTAAATGGGGTCTTAGGTAACTCTAAAGGTACACTAGGTTCCTCTAAAGGCTCAGCACTATCCAGCACCCTTAGTTTCTTTATCCAAATCATCTTCTACTAATCAACTATTAAAGCATACTCAAGTTTGTCTTCAATCTCATCCTGCAAAAAGGTATTATGAACAAGAGTATCAATATGATCAATGTGAGAGCATTCATCAATAGCAGAAACAGAAAATATGGGAGAAGAATCAAACACTTCAAAATGAACAGTTTCTCCCAAAACTATCATAGTCAAACTTCCACTATGGACATCTATTATAGTCTTGGTAGTGGCCATGAATGGTCTACCAAGAAGAATAGTATACTCATTGTCCATAGATGGATTTTCATGCATATCTAACACAAAAAAAATTAATAGGTATAATTAGCTTATCTACCAGTACAAGCATCCTCAACCATCCCCTTAGAGTATTTAACAGATCTATCAGCTAGTTGAAGGGAATTGGTTGTAGGTTTCAATTCCCCTAAACCTAGTTGCAAATAAATTGAATATGACATTAAATTTATATTTGCACCTAAATCTAGCATAGCTTTTACCATTTTCTTATTTCCCAAAGTGATGTTAATGTTAGAACTTCCGGGATCCTTTAGTTTTGGTGGTAAATTTTGTTGAAGGATTGAACTCGAGATTTTAGACACAACAATTCTCTCATTCAATCCATACTTCCTCTTCCTAATATTCAAATCTTTGAAAAATTTAGCATAGGAAGGCACATTCCTAATCACATCGAACAAAGGCAGATTAATTTGAACCTTAGAAAGCATATTAAACAAGGCAGAGAATTGCTTATCCTGTTTATCGTCCTCTTAGAGTTGAATGGTCACCTCTTACAATTTGGCTATTGTAGGAGCTTTAATGGAGCATCAATGGAGGTTTCTCTCTATAGAAAGTGGAAGGTGGAGGTGGATGGTGGAAATCAACTACTGTTCACGCTGTGCTAAGGGGAGAGTTTTTGTGATGTATTTATAAGTTAGGTTTGAAATGTGTGTGAGTGTGTGGGCTGGAAGGTGTGCAACTTGGAAAATAGATGCGCAGGCCACGGGGCCCGTTTTCTTCTACCACAGCGTGCGTTTGTTACTGGACAATCCAAGGATCCCATGCCGCAGCACCCAATTTATTTTGCCACGACTCGCGTTGAATTTCTGGACTGCTCGCCAAAACAGGAACCTCCTCGCCGCAGCACACACTTTCTTTTGCTGCGACACGCATTATTGTACACAATTTCTGGACTCCTTCCAAGATTGTTGATTCCTAATGTAAGCCTTACATTCTACTACTCTAATTTATCTCCCCTTACATAGTAAATGGAATACAATATAAGGGTTACATTTTTCAGCCCTTTTGAACACTTAACTCCACTTTTCATCTCACATTGGTTAAACCTACAAAACATGAAAATAACCTCCAATTCAAAGTAATATCGAAATTAATCACGAAATAAATACTTAAAAATTAACAAATAATAGGTTCAAAATAGTATTCATCAAATACCAAACACAAATAAATAGGAAAAAGTAAACTCTCATATATATATAGATAATAGATAGATAGATATAGATAGATAAAAATAAATAACTAGATAAAAAATAACATTTTTTTTATGAATATTTTAAATGAAAATAAAAAAATAAAAGTAAGGAATATATGAATGTGATTAACTATAGACCACTCAATATATTTATAAAAAAATCAAACAAAATAATTATCAAATAAATTAGATTTTATTTGAAGTAACAAATTTTCCATTTAGAAAGATAGATAGAAGTTGGCATAAATGGACATATTGTAGACATTTTTTATCTTTTTCTTGTATATATATGGACACCAAATTTGACCATGTCAATAGTGAATTAATTACCTGCAGCCTTCTTTATATTTTAATCAATTTTACTTTTATCGCTCTACGTCATCGTATTTAAAGATACAGTTTACATTTTTATCCTCAACTTTTCAATTTTTGAGATACTATATATATATATATATATATATATATATGTATGTATGTATATGTATATATGTATGTATGTATATGTATATACACACATATACACGTACTTTCTAACACCCACTGAAGCTAAAGTATATAAATATATATATATATATATATATATACTTTCTAACATCTAAGCAACTTATCACTGAAGTTGCAACACCCATTTTTGAATATCTCTCTTCAGATGAGCATTGGCTTATTTCTTTGTCACGAATCCCTTCATCTTCTTCTAGTATTGAGGTTGCTTTTTATTTTTCTTATTTTATCTACTTGGCTTGTTTCTTCATTTTATTGGTTTCTCTTTAGATAGATATGGGTTTTTCTTCTTCTTTGTATTATTTTTTTTATTCTTGTTACAAATAGATCTGAGTTTTCTTCTTCTTTATTTTGCTGCTGTTGTTGTTGTTGTTACAAATACCTTCACTACTGTTACATTTTTATGGGTTTTATTTATCATTTTCGTCTTGTTTCATTAGCTTTTTCATTTCCTTTTCTATTTATTTTCTTTTTGTCAATATATTTCTTCTATTTTACAATTAATTTTAATCTTCAATTTTTATTTATTTTCAAGAGTACGAGTTCCTCCGCTGTTGGTGGTGCCATATGGTCTATTGAACTATAATGGTATTTTAATCATCTCTTATTTATGGTGAAGAGAAAGCACATTTACTCATGGTATGTAAACTGTGTTACATATTCACCATTAGTATGTAGCACAATTTACATACTAAAGATCATGTATGTAAACTATGTTACATACTCATTTAATATGTATGTAAATTCGTTTACACACTACCACATTGGTATGTAAACTTAATTTACATACAATATAAACTGTGTTACATACTATGTAAACTATTTACATACTGTTAAATTGATATGTAAACTCAATTTACATACAATGTAAACTATATTGCGTACTGTCACATTGGTATGTAAACTCAATTTATATACTATGTAAACTATATTTCATTCTATATAAAATGTTATATTGATATGTAAACTCAATTACATACCTGCCATATTGGTATGTAAATTCATTTACATGCTGTCATATTAGTATGTAACACAGTTTACATACATGTTAAATGAGTATATAACACAGTTTACATACCATTAGTATTATACAGTTAAGGATATTTTTGTAATTTATCTAATTTTAATGTAATCAAAACTCACAGTTTTAGTTCTATTATTGTTAGTTTTGAAAAATATAATATTTAACCAGAATACAAGCTATTTAGGCCAATTATTTGATCAATAGTCGAAGACCAATTAATATTACTCTATTGCCATCTTTGTTTTTTTTAATAACAAATATGCACTTGCATACCCACACGTACAAATCCATATTTTTTAAATTTCTACAAAGAATATGTATTATTACACAATAAAACACTTTAAAAAAATGAAAATTTCATTGTTTGCATGCACTGTGCTTGATTAGATGAAAGAACATTTTACACCCATCACCCACTCATTTAGTAATAAAAAAAGTGCTCATAATGATTCAAGATAGAATCATTATTTGTAAGGGCTTCTTCAATAAGACTTTAAAACTTTATTTTAATATAATTTTTGTACAAAAAATTGTTCTAAAAAACTCTATAATTTGTACTAAAATAGTGATATGAATAGTATCGTACTAAATGTAACGCGACACTGTTCACGATATTGTTCATGTGTTTTTTTTTTTTTTTCTCTTTTTTTTAAATATTAGTAAAAGATAGAAAATTTAAAAATATTGTTTTAATTTTATCTTACTCTAATTAAATATCTTTGACTAAAATTTGTTTAAATTATATTATCCTTCGGTCGAAAAAAATTATATTATTTTTAATAATTAATAATATTGTTTATTTTTATTTAAATTAATTAATATTAAGTATGTGATGCAAAATTTGTAGGATAAATATATTAACTTTAAAAATTGACATTCATCGTTGTGTATTTTTAATTGTCGTGTTTTCCTCGATTAAATGTAAATATATTATTTTATTTAGTGAATATATTTTTTTCTTGCTAAAAATTAAATTTTTAAATTTACTATAATTAATATATATTTAATTAATTGATTCAATATAATAATTGTTCAGAATTATTTAAGAAAAAGAATATTTTACTTTTGTAAAAAATTATATTTTTTAATGTAATATTTAGACCAATAGTTTAGAGATGAAAAAAATAGTGCAACTTTTGGATTAAAATAGTGAAAAAGTTGAAAAATTACCAAAAGTAACATTTGTAAACTTATAATAAATTAACATTGAATGGTATTCAACCGGACGATATTCAATATTGAACTGATCTAGATTACAATAATTTAACATGAGCGTCATTAAAAGAAAAAGGATGTAACAATTGTTTTAATAGTAAAAATATATTATTTAAACACATGGGTACTATTTTTTTTGTCAAAACAAATGTGTTAAAGGTATTATACCACGTTGCTTAAGCATAATACTAATGTAAGGTTTATAACTAATCTTGAGACTTAGCAACATTAGATGTTAACCTTTTAATAGTAGTTGTCTCATATTGTTTATATATTATATAAATTTTACATGAGCTTCAATCGATCAATGGACCAAAAATGTTAGGCCTCATCTAGCAAAAAAAATGAATAGGCATTGCCAAAGAAAAAAATGACCCAAATAGAATATAATATAATAAAATAGGTTGAAAATACAAAGTGATAGGCTTTATAAAAGATAAAGACCCAAACTTTGAGAGAAATGTTAAAGAAATTATCATATATTGCTTAAGCATGATATTAATGTAATGTTTAAAAATAATCATAAGACTTAGCTGTCAGGAACTGCCCCAACTCAACACTAGAGCATGTGACATGTCCTAAGAAAACATAATACCTAACATTCTAAATGGCCCTTGGCTTAACATGAAAATTTTGTGTAAGAAATTTGTAAAAAATTGGGCAGAGTTTTCCCTAATTATTGAACTATCTTCCCTGCAGTAAATGACCACAGTTCTAAAATATAAATTTTCACAATCCAGAAAACTTCATTTAACTTTTGCATAACCAGAAAGTGTCTCATGGCCAAATATAACTATATACTATTAGATACATACTATACACCACATAAGACTTTTGTTCACTAGTCCAAAACATAACTGCCCAAAATACAGTATAAAAACTGGAAAGGAGATAAAAAAAAATAACCTAGACTATACAATAATAGATGGATCCTAAGCCTGCAAGCTCACGTGATATGGCCTCAAAACCTATTACTTGGGGGAGGAAAATAATATAAAGGGTGAACTTGAGAGCTCAGTGAGTGGATAAGTTTTATAAAATAATGTAATAATCATGTCAACTTCATATTAAATGTTTATGAATTATCATGATATATATATATGTGACGACAATATTTTGTACATAGTTTTTATGATAATTAATGTACTCATATATGCATAACTTGAGTTTCATAAAATACTGTAATTTAATACATGTGAAAACTATGAATGACATACTCATGACATAATGAAATAATATTCTGATAAAAATATATGTTCATGATCTTTAGAATATAATAATGCTATGATCAATATATGAATAAAGTGTAAAACCATGAGAAATGTATTTTTATTGCCAAGAGAACTTAGGAATCTGATCGCACAGAGAGGAGACATTTTGCATTAGCACTAGCTCTCAACTACACATGTGTGGTATTAATCACATGCGGAGGAGACATTTAGCACTACTACAAGCTCTCAACTACTCATGTGGGGAACTTGCTTGATACAGCCAAAAAATGGCTCGGTTGGCTTTGCTGATACATGAGTCATGTTCACACTGACTTAACTGAACTTGTTATCATACTGAACTTGTAATATCATACTTAGTTGGTAAACAATCATAGTAAGCTGAACTGGACCAAATCTGTTGATCATGATGTCTTACCAAGTCACAACATAACTAAATGCTAAATATAGCCAATTATCATGAATACATGAGGGGAAGTACTCTGACAACTGTAAAATATTTGTGAAACTTGCCAGCTTGTACAAAAATTAGTATTATTAATAAAATGGATTTAATCATAGCTTGCTTGCAAATTATCTTTCATTTACTTGACTGATTCTATTAATAAAAAGAAAATATATTCTCATGTTGTAAAAGTTCTTAAAGTGCATTGAAATTGACATATGTTTTTCTAACACTAGTTAACATGAATGCACTTTTCATAAATATGCAACTTGTATAAATTGGATTTACTTGAACATGAATATTTTTCAAAACAATGCTATCCATGCTTTAGAAATAATTAAATATCCACACATAATAAAATGTCTCTAATGGTCCTCTACGTGTCCTGTAGGTACTGCATGCTCAACTCTTCCTAAATAACCACACTTGTGTCAGAATAAGAATAATTCCATAGCTTGCTTATTTAATTCAAATTAAAAGGTACTTTAACATTTATAGGATAAGGGATGTTGATAGTTATTTGACTTTGATCATTGCATTCTAAATAGTTTTAGGGTGCTACTAAACCTACCCTTGTATAATCATATATAACTTTTGGTAAAAATGTCTAAATTTATTTCTATAAAAACATACGAAAAATAGACATTTCAAATTTTAAAATCAGTTATTACACACTCAATTATCATATATATAACCCCTTTCAAATCCATAGAAACCAATTACTTTCGAACAATTTTTCTCACCAAAATTGCAGCAGGACGTACCTTTAGTTAAGTTGCTATAAATTTGTCTAAAAACTCAAAATAACACACCGTAAAATTCATATTAAACTAGACATCATAAGATTTAAAATAAGACTTAAAACGTCCAATTTCAATCAGTAAAACTATTTTAATTAACAAAAATTCGATTGATTTTTCAAACAGTTATCCCAACACCTCTTTCACTTGACATATCCTTGGTCAAACAAGCATAACTTTGTCTACAAATATCGAAACGACAAACCGTAAAAAGTTTTAAAAACTAGACATGTCAAGATTTAAGACAAGATATAATTTACTCAAATAAAAACTGTATAACCATTTCAAATATCAAAAATACCGAGAGTTCTTGTAGTTTGTGTTTCATAAAACAACCTTCATTTAATTAGGTATAACTTTGCATAGAAAACTCTAAATTACGAACCGTAAAATTTGTGATAAACTAGACATCCAGAAATTTTCAGAAATATAATTTTCAAACCCAAATTTGTTGTGGAAGTTTCTCATTTTTCATTTCAATTTTCTGAAAACAATTTTACATGAAGTTCAAAACATCACAAATGACTTGTTCTTGGATTATTTTTGAAAAAATTCATCCGTGGCTGATATATTTGTGTTAAAATAACATTTTTCAGATTCACAATTAAAAGTGTAATTAAAAGGAAGGAAGGTAGAAAATAAATACCTTAAAGCATACCTTGTTTGATTAAGAATGTTCCTTTTAATTCTTGTTAGTTACTCTTGAGTTTTCTTGTAGAATCAAATGGAAGAAAGAAAGGAATGACAAAAGGGCTGTTCTTAAGGTGTGAATTCTCACAGCTGCTGAAAAAATTTTTCTTAAGAGGTGAGGATATGTATAAGAGCTAAGGAAAACACTCATGAGGACATGTGTCCTCAACAATTCATGCTCAGGTTTTTCTTCTCTTCTTTATTTATTTTTAAATATGTGTCACAAGAGGAGAAAAAGAAAGAAGCTGCTGTGATAATTCATTTTTAATGTAAAAAGACTAAAATACCTTTGTCTCATAACAAGAAAAATTTTAAGAGTTAGGGGCATTTGTTAATTTTGCCCAAAATTTTCAAAATTTAATTTACACACTTTTTGATTATTGAAACATCTTCACCTTACAAATTAAGCTCATAAATTTCATTTTCTAAATATTGAGGGTAAGATCATAAAAATTTTGGAAAGATTAGCGTGACTAAAATTTTAGTTTGTGTAAGGAATGAGATGTTACATTAGGTACTTTGAAGGTTAACTTTTTAAGGAGTGGATGTCTCATATTACTTATAAATTTTACAAAGGGTACTATTTTTGTTGTTATAACTTTTAAGAGGTGTTATTTCTTTTTTCCAATGAAATTTTGGGTTAGATATGGACTTATTTTCTTGAGTGGTAGCCTTAAAATCCATCACCATTCTCCTTATATAAAATTAAGAGTAGTTTTCTTTTTTTCTTTGTTTTTTTTTTTTTTTCTTTTGTTAGGAAAAAGCCCCACAAAAGAGGAGAATCATGGCTGCTTTGCAAACCTACCGGCATGTCCCTTTGGATCCTTGAAAATGATTGGCCACACTCAGACCAGGATACCCGCCTCAAGCAAGCAGGCATAGTGGATTGACAAATCGCACTTAAAAGTCAGTAGCTCAACAAAGAGAGCTCTGTGTCCTTCAAGACTTGAACCGCTGACTTTCTGTCCGGACGGTCACCGACGTAACGCAAGTTTAATTTCCTAATTTGACTACCCATAGTAGTTTTGATAATTTAAAAAAGAAATAGAGGACATAACACCTTGAGAACTTCTAGCCTATATAACTTTGGCTTTAGCGAAAAAAAAAATCGTCAATTATAGAATGTCAAGAATGTAAGATAATAAAGAACAAGAATAAGTTTGATTGTAACATTAAAATTTTTTGCAAGATCGAATAGAAATGTTCATAGCATCAAAAAATTGCTTTTAAACTAAAAACACAAAAACTTATCTTAAGCATCGTATGAAATAGCAGAAAAGTGAAAAACACTAGCATAAAAATGAGGAGAGTTTAGATTACCGAATAACAAAGCAGTACACATAAACAAAATGATGTAATAGTTTTTGTGATAGTAAAAATATATTATTTAAACACAAGGGTACTATTTTGTTGTCAAGACAAAGGTGTTAGAGGTATTATACCACATTGTTTAAGCACGATACTAATGTAAGTTTTATAACTAATCTTGGGACTTAGCTACATTAGATGTTAACCTTTTAATAGTAGATGTCTCATGTTGTTTATACACTATAAAAAAATTTCATGGGCTTCAGTCGATAATTGGGCTAAAAATGTTGGGCCTCATCTCGCAAAAGAAATGAATAGGCCTTGCTAAAGAAAAAAAGAAAAATTACCCAAATATAATATAATATAATAAAACAGGTTAAAATACAAAGTGATGGGCTTTGCAAAAGACAAAGACCCACACTTTGAGGGAAATGTTAAAGAAATTGTCCTATATTGCTTAAGCATAATACTAATGTAATGTTTAAAAGTAATCATGAAACTTAACTACGTTGAAGTTAACTTTTTAAGGGGTGGATGTCTCATGTTACTTATAAATTTAACAAAGGTACTATTTTTGTTGTTACAACTTTTGAGAAGTTCTATTTTTTCTTTAATTTCCAATGAAATTTTGGGTTAGAAATGGACTTATTTTCTTGAGTGGTAGCCTTAAAAATCCATCACCATTCTCCTTATATCAAATTAAGAGTAGTTTTATTTTTTTCTATGTTTTTTTTTTTGTTAGGAAAAACCTCACTAAGGAGGAGGGTCATGGCTGCTTTGCAGAATTACCGGCATGTCGCCTTGGATCATCGAAAATGTTTGGCCACACTCAGACCATGATACCCACCATAGGCTAGCAGCAGTGGTGGCTTGACAAATAGCACTTAAAAGTTAGTAGCTCAACAGAGGGAGCTCTATGTCCTTCAGGACTCGAACAGCTGACTTTCTTTCCGAACGGTCACCCACGTAATGCGAGTTTGATTTCCTAACTCGACTACCCAGAGTAGTTTTGATAATTTAAAAAAAATAAAGGACATAACAACTTGAGAATTTCTAGCCTATATAACTTTGGCTTTAGCAAAAAAAAATTCGTCAATTATAGAATGTCAACAGTGTACGATAATAAAGAACAAGAATAAGTCTGATTGTAACATTAAAATTTTTTGCAAGATCAAATAGAAATGTTCATAGCATCAAAAAAATTGCTTTTAAATTAAAAAAACAAAAACTTATCTTAAGCATCGTAAGAAATAGCAGAAAAGTGAAAAACACTGGTGTAAAAATGAGAGAGAGTTTACATTACCGAATAACAAGGCAGTACACATACACAATGCATTAGTACCATACAATTGTTATGGGATTGAAGTAGCAAAAGATTGAAAATTTCACTTGGTTTTCAATAATGGTAAAGTATCCAATGAACAAATTGGAGTTGAATTTGCATCCCATAATGATTCTGCTTCTTCATTACCAACATGTTGTGTGAAACTCTGCATGTTAACACAAGTTTTACTACAATTTTGTATTTCGTCCAATTCCATTGCAACTTCTCTCATAGTAGGTGGATGCTTTCCATTCAAATTCAAACATCTTTTTACAAGATGAGAAACTTTAAGGATTTGATCTTGACTTCCACTATCATTAATGATTCGAGAATCGAAAATATCATATAAACGATTTTGCTCCATACATAAAATAAAATACGTAGCAAGGCTCCTGCTTTCTTCTCCATCTTCTGATCTTGTTTTGGAAATTGGTTTCTGCCCAATTAAGAGCTCAACCATTACAACACCAAAGCTATAAACATCAATATTTTCTGTAAATTGACTCGATTGAAAATATTCAGGATCCAAATAACCAATTTTCCTTTTACTAGTGTAGTCAGATGTGTCTGCTCAATTTTAATTGACCTTGAGGTTCCAAAATCTGCTATTTTAGCTCTATACTTTTCGTCTAAAGTATGTTGCTCGATTTTATATCCCGATGATAAATCCGAAAGGAAGCTGCTGAATGTAAATAGGAAAGTGCACTTCCAATTTCTAAAGTAATTCTTAAGCGCACTTCCCATGTGAGTGGAAACTCTTCATTTTGGTGATCATGAATGTACTGATAAAGTGTTCCACTGAGTATGAACTCATACACTAAAAGAGGAACTGAACTCTCTAAACAACATCCCATTAACTTGACCACATTTATGTGCTTGATCTGAGAAAGAATGACGACTTCATTAATGAACTCTGAGCGTTTGTTTTCAGAGATTGTGCCTTCTTCATTGTTTTCTAACTTGGACTTCTTAATTGCAAAAATTTTCCCATCTCCCAATATACCTTTGTAAACAGTACCGTGACCTCCTTGGCCAAGAATTCTATTCACATTGAAATGGTCAGTAGCTGATAAGTGCTCAGAAAGCACTAATATTTCGCGGTTTATTGCACTTAATTGTTTAGAAATAGATTTATTATTTGTTGTTTATTTGATTAATTTAATAAATCTATCAATTCGGAATCACGGGTATGTTTTTAGTGTATTTTAGGTGTTTTTAGCATCAAATGAGTTGAATAATGCAAACACACAAAGACGGAACACTTACGGCGCTCGGATCACGAGTTACAGGCAAAACAAGTCAAATATGTAAGCCTTACATAACAAGCCATCACATATGTAAGGGGGTAAATATGAAGAAAGGAAAGGCAACACATGTCGCGGTGAGGAAAATGCATGCCGCGGTGAAGAGCTCTCAGGTTTTGACCATATTTTCCAAAATTTGTGTTGCGCTGCGGCGGGAAAAATGTATGCCGCAGCGCACCTATTCCTATTGCAATCAAAAATTGTGTAAACCCTTACATCTATAAATACCCCCTCTAGACTCCAACTTACATACAACTTTTACACAAAACAATTTTGCGAACAAACAAAGGATTCAATCTGTTTTAGGAGCTTTGCCATACTCAACTAAGCAAGAGAAACCATTCTAATGGTCCAAGGAAACCATCGACGATTGAAGATTGAGCTTTTGGAGAAGAACTCCATCCCATCCATTAGCGGTATTTAGATCTAGGATTTCCTTATTGTTATAGAATTCTATTTTCTTCTTCTTTCGTTGAAGTGTATGATCATGTTATATTTGTCTATGAATTTTAATATGAACATGAGCGACTAATTTTATTATGGATGTTTAGTTTGTGTTGCCATGTTTGCTAGATTTGTTTATGGTGAATGTTTATTGATTTAATATAAATGAATTACATTTTGATTAAGAGCATATTTAGATATTTAATTATGAATTTTCATGGGCCAATTTGATATTCATAGTTAGGTTGAAAAATCTGAGAATATAGTTTTAGGAGCGTCACCTTGACTTTATTCCGAAACACTTAATCAAAGCTTCAAATTAGTGATTTAGTCATAGCATTAGTTTGATTGGTATAAATTTTCTTGCGCATAATTTGATTGCTATTTGATATACCCGATCGTAGGATGTTAATTAGTTAATCAATAACGAGAATTACCCCGATCGTAGGCATTGTCGTAATTAAAAGGAAAGCCGGTAAATATTGTTTATTTAGAACGTTCATGTTATTTCACCATTACTTTTCGATGCAAGCATGGCCAACCAAACTAAACGTCCATTGATTTTCAAATCTACTTGAATTGATTGTGAATTTGCGATATTGTTTTCGTTAATTGTTCGTACCACTGATTACGACACAAAACAAACTCTTTTTACAGTTTCACTAGGTTTAGGACTCTAGTTACTTAGAGTTTCAGTTTCACTAAAACTCTATTTAATTAGTACTTTTAGTTAAGATAGGACTCTAATTAGTTTAAGAAAGAGGTTATTTAGAACCATTGCAATTCCTTGAGAGACCGACCTCAGAGGTTTGCTTGTCACTTTCTACCAGTGATTTGTACACTTGCGAGTACTAAATTTATCACATCAGTAACCTTATCCAACTCCTCGAATTTGAACAATTTAATGTCTCAAAATTGACTTCCTTTGAAGATAATTGTTGTTGTAACAATAAACCTCCTTTTCTGTTGAGAGTTTTTAGTTATAGACCAAATATACCTGAAAGGGGTGAATAGGTTATTTTTAATTTTATCAAATTTTAATTATGTAATCCAAACGCAACGGCCAGACATGCAAACGCGTGAAAAAATAAAATGCGAAAATAAAGAATAACACATGAGATTTTTAGGTGGAAACAACTTAGGCCACAACAATGACCTAAAGAGGAAAACCACCGGACCACCTAACTATCCACTATGAAAATCAATGTTCAATTACAACCTCAGGTCTTAGACTACCCTTCACAGATAGATCTCCCTTATGTAATTTACTTATGAGCCATCGTTCCTTTCACAGCCTCCATAAGCCAGGTGTCTGGATCCGGACCAATGTTCCAATCTACTTGAGTCCCACAAGATCAATCGAACCCGTCAACTTCGGTAATTTCGAGTCACACAAAATATCGAACACATCACCTTTAATACCTGAAACGTTAGCACAAATAACACAAGTGTGAAGTGTGTCCTAGAGAAGATTCAATAATGAAAAACCCTAACTAGCAGATTCAATAGCATATGGTGTAAAAAATAAATCAACTAACAAACCCTAGAACGATCATGTAAAGTTCAATATCATGAAGAACAATTAGGCATATGAATTATTCAAACATAACCACAAAATATGTTTGAACAATTAAATCAAAAGAGTGCCTAAGATTAATAGATGAAGAGAAGAAGATTTTTCTTTTAAAAACTCAATCAGATGTAGAAAATATTATTTCAGTGTAGTTACTTCTTCTCCAACAAATGTTGTTTATATAGAGTTCAATTTGACCTACGAGAGAATTAGTAATAAAGTATAATTCTACTCATACCAAGATTTAACTTTCACAACAATTCTACTCATACCAGGATTTTGCTTTCACAGCAATTCTACTCATACCAGGATTTTGCTTTCACAGCAATTCTACTCATACAAGGATTCTACTTTCATAACAATTCTACTCAAATAAGAATTTTTTTTTCACAACAATTCTACTCATAAAAGGACTCTACTTCCACAACAATTCTACTCATATAAGGATTATGCTTTTAACATTAAATGAGTCAAATTCAAAAGCAAGAAAAGTGGATCAAATTATCAAAACACATCGATTGATCGAATACTTCATCTCGATCGATCTACACATACTCGATCGATCGAGATGAGTTCTCGATTGATCGATCAACGATTAACTCGATTGATCAACCAAATGTTAGATCTATCTAGTTAGCATAAAAATCAACCCGAGAGCCTCCAGATTGAACTCGACCGATACTCAATCGATCTATGTCTCGATCGATCGAACTAACATCTCGATCGATCGACACGTGCACAGTTTTCCATTTTAGCTCATACTAAGTGTGTGTGCTCAGTTGTGTGAGGATGTATGCATGAAACATATATTTTTACCTGATACATGCATATTGAGAGCTATGTAGTTTCTTCAACTTTGATTGATTGTCTTGACAACGAGCTTAGATACTAGATTACAATTAATTGTTTTGTCCACGAAAATTGCCAACACTCATAAACCTTACAAGCTCCCCCTTTGGCATTTTTGTGTGGTAAAACCATTCTCTCACTACACAACGCTCATAGGTAAATAATCAATTACACACTTTCAATAGTGGAACTATCTATGATCCGGTGGAACTATCTTTGCTTGATACTTGATATGCTCAGTGCACTAAAATGAAGGACCAACAAATAGCGCACCAATTTGGCTTGGAAGCCTCATTCTTTATTAGTTCAGTGTACATAGAAGTGCGAATGAAATGTAGTACACACACACAATTAATGAATCCAATCTCTCACCCTAAATCCAATCTCCATAGCAACATGAATAATGAGAATGATGTGACATGAAATAGCGAAAACGACAAATCATGAAATAGCGAAAATGACATGGATCACTCTCCCCAAGGTTCAACAATTATCGAAGTGGGCTAAAAATGCATATGATCACACATGTATATGTCCCAAGCATGTAGGAGAAATTGCACAAGTCAAAAAGAATAATAATGAGATATGTATGTAATGACTCCCCTTAAGTTCTATGACTCTCTAAACATAAAACAAATTTAATTCAATCTAAATAATAAGAAGCAGTAATAAAAGAAAACAAAAATATTGATTTTTTTTATTTTTTTAGTTTTTGGTTTTTTTTATTTTTTATTTTTATTTTTTTATTTTATTTTTTGACCACGCAAAGCAATAAACCCATTTAAGATGAATAAGCATACAACCAATTGAAAAATCATTTTTGCTTAAATTTTGATCATTCATTGTATTAGCAAGTAAAGTAAATAGGTCAAACAAACACACTTACACAAATAATGGCATATTGACATTCACTTAGAGTGGTATACAGTGTAAACTCCACTAGTATTTCAATTAATTCATTTATAACCAATTATAAGAGACCCAAATGAAAATAATGTCACCTATCATACTAAATTGCAATTAAGTTTTCAATCTTATAAGATAAAATATGTCTACTAAAAGGAAACTTTTAATTTTTAATTTTTTAAAAAAAACTTTTTGCTCTTTCTTTTTGTACATACTAAATAAAATTTCTTAATTAAATTTTTATTTTTTATTTTATTTACTATTTTTTTAATTTTTTTTTGTAACATGCACGAGCCATAAACCTAATATGATGACTTTCACACTAGTTATGAGGTAGCCCTCTCCGCTCACTATGGTAGCTACACACATCACAGTAGGTAGCCCTCTCAATACTAGTTGTCTCCCTAAGGTGGAATATTTTAAAAGATAAGAAATAGAACTCAACACATTTTTGCAATCAAGACTAGCTCAAGTCTTAAAGTCTTTTAAAATTAATAATAAATTTCAATCATGACATACATGAGTGTTCAGTGAGTATATGAATAAGCTTAATCAATAGTTTTATCACATGTGAATAATGTATATGGGTGCAGAACTTTGAATTGTAGCGTCATCTATATACAATGAGAATCAAAATGAGGTAAGCTACTAAAGACAAGGTTGTATATGTATAAGTATTATCTGAGTCCATTACCTTGTAGGCTTTTTTTTTTTTTTTTTTAAAATCTTACCAAAAAAAATTCTAACAATAGAAAGAAAACAAACCTACAAAATTACTCACCTAGGGTCATTTAAGCACTCAAACAAAAGTACCTACGTGGACGAACAATAATGGTCAGGTGACAGGAAACATGCAATCTTTTCTAACCCAAATTTTCATGAATTTTGACTTCTCTATATCTTTGGGTTGAAATTTAATTGCCTTAGGCTTTATAAGCATATTATTGGACTCAGCTTTCCTGTTCAAATTCATCCTAAATGAAGATGTCACATGCATGGTAGGATGATAATTAAGAGCTCTATTACTATAAGCATGAAGATAATTATTAGATTGATGAGTATTTATCAGAAATCTACACTTAGGTCAAATATGGCCTTTTCTACCACAATGATGACAAACAGGCACAACTTTACAGTTTTAGCTACTACAGTTGTAATGGGTGTTTATGCACAATTAGTATTTGTAGGAGTAAAGCTAGAAGACCTTACAAATGTAGTTTTTGAGGTCGAAGGTGTACAGTTTTCATCTAAGAATCCAAGTCCACGTGTATCACCATATGACTTACCAATGCTCAACATTTTGTCTAGTCGTTCAGCTCCAATAATTAATCTCTTCACAGTTTCCTTTGATTGCTCTAATTCCTGCACAAGCTTTGAATTTTTTTGTTTGATACCTGCAAGACTCAAACTCAACTGGTCAACATGCTCAGACAATTCAACTTTTTCTTTATCTAAAACTGACAAATTAAGGTCTTGCGACTTGATTTGATCATTCAGCTTTGTCACAGTTATGAGAAGCTTATCTTTTTCTTTCTTGCAATTAATCAAATCAAAAAATAATTTCTCAAAACTGTTTGCATTAAATTTAGAAAGAATAGATTTACATCCCTCATCATCTGAGTCAAAGTCAGATTCACTAGAGTAGTCATCAACAGTTGCAATAAAAGCTAGGTATTTGGTGTTACCATCATCTAAACCACTAACTTGGTCTTGATCACTTTCTGAGTCACTAAGGGTAGCATTTAAAGCCTTTTTTGCTTTCTTCTTCTTGTTGGCACACTCAGCTGCATAATGACCAAATCATTGCATTCAAAACATTTAGGTCCAGTGAGTTTATTTTTCTTACCTTCTGAACTCATTGGCATGAGTTCTCTTCCCTCACGATCTCTTGTATGGCTTAATTTTTCTTTACTTTGTAGATCCTTTCTGTTGAACATTTTCTTGAGTTTTCTAGCTAGGATGAGTAGTTCATCATCTTCCATTACATCATCACTATCACCATCATCTGTGTTGGAGGTTTTCAAAGCAATACATATGTTCCTTTTAGGTGTTCTAAAATTCATCTCAAAAGTTTGGATTGAACCAACAAGTTCTTCAATCTTGATGGTGTCAATGTCTTTGCTTTCTTCTATGGCGGTAACCTTTGGTTGAAAGCATTCTGGTAGTGAGTACAAGACTTTTCTAACTAACCTACGTTCATCAATTTTATCTCCAAGATTTGAAGATGAGTTAGCAATATCACATAATTTAGCATAAAATTCAGAAAACATGTCATCCTCCTCCATTCTAAGATTTTCAAACTTAGTACCTAACATACGGAGTTTTGTTCGTTTAACTTGAGACGTGCCCTCATGGGCAACTACTAGAATGTCCTAAGTAGCCTTAGCAGTTTCAACATTAGAAATGCATCAGAATTCATCCGGCGACACAACACTAAATATGGCATTAATTCCCTTTTGATTCCAACAACTACCAGTTTTATCTTCACTAGTCCATTCAATCCTAGGCTTAAGTGTGACTATTTTATCCTTGGTAATCATAGGTGGCTCCCAACCATAAAGCACAGAATTCCATACACTTTCATCTAAAGAGTGTAAAAAGGCTCTCATACAAGCTTTCCAATATGGATAATTAGACCCATCAAAATAGGGTGGATGGGTTGTAGAAGAACCCTCTCTCAAATGATCCATAACAAGGTCCTAGGCAACACTAAGTTTATCTAGTGACCCGCTCTGATATCAATTGAGAGTTTTTAGTTATAGACCAAATATACCTAGAGGGCGGTGAATAGGTTATTTTTCATTTTATCAAATTTTAATTATGTAACCCAAACACAACGGCCAGACAAGCAATTGCGTCTAAAAATAAAATGCAAAAATAAAAAATAACACATGAGATTTTTAGGTGGAAACAACTTAGACCACAACAATGACCTAAAAGAAAAACCACCGGTCCACCGGACCACCTAACTATCCACTATGAAAATCAATGTTCAATTACAAACTCAAGTCTTAGACTAACCTTCACAGATAGATCTCCCTTATGTAATTTACTTACGAGTCGTCGCTCCTTTCACAGCCTCCACAAGCTAGGTGTCTGGATCTGGACCAACGTTCTGATCTACTTTAGTCCCACAAAATCAATCGAACCCGTCAACTTCGGTAATTTCGAGTCGCACAAAATATCGAACACGTCACCTTTAGTACCTGAAATATTAGCACAAATAACACAAGTGTAAAGTGTGCCTTAGAGAAGATTCAATAATAAAAAACCCTAACTAGCAGATTCAATAGCATATGATGTAAAAAATAAATCAGCTACAAACCTTAGAACGATCATGTAAAGTTCAATATCATGAACAACAATTAGGCATATGAATTATTCAAACATAACCACACAATATGTTTGAACAATTAAATCAAGAGAGTGCCTAAGATTAATAGATGAAGAGAAGAAGATTTTTCTTTTAAAAACTCAATCAGATGTAGAAAATATTTTTTCAGTGTGGTTACTTCTTCTCCAACAAATTTTGTTTATATACAGTCCAATTTGACCTAAGAGAGAATTAGTAATAAAGTACAATTCTACTCATACCAGGATTTAGCTTTCACAACAATTCTACTTATACCAGGATTTTACTTTCACAGCAATTATACTCATACAAGGATTCTACTTTCATAATAATTCTACTCAAATAAGGATTTTGTTTTCACAATAATTTTACTCATAAAAGGACTCTATTTCTGCAACAATTCTACTCATATAAGGATTCTGCTTTTAACATTAAATGAGTCAAATTGGTAAGCAAGAAAAGTGGAACAAATTATCAAAACACATAGAATGATCGAATCCTTCATCTCGATCGATCTGCACATACTCAATCGATCAAGAACTCAACTCAATCGATCTACCTACTCTCAGCAATTCAGAAAATCAACCCGAGACCACTCGATCGATGTTTGATCTATGTTCAATCGATCTAAAAAATCTTGATCGATCGATAACCTCACTCGATCGTTCAACCAAATGTTAGATCTATCTAGTTAGCACAATAATCAACCCGAGAGCCCCCAGATTGAACTCGACCGATACTCGATCGATCTATGTCTTGATCGATCGAACTAACATCTCGATCGATCGACACGTGCCCAGTTTTCCATTTTAGCTCATACTAAGTGTGCGTGCTCAGTTGTGTGAGGATGTATGTATGAAACATATATTTTTACCTGATACGTGCATATTGAGAGCTATGTAGTTTCTCCAACATTGATTGATTGTCTCGACAACAAGCTTAGATTCTAGATTATAATTAATTGTTTTGTCCACGAAAATTTCCAACACTCATAAACCTTACATCTTTTAAAAAATCTCTCCTTGCGTTGATCATCGATTCTTTTCTTAATGATTTTATACAATCCCAATGCAACAACTAGTAGAAGAAAAGCTCCTGAAGCACTGCTAATTGCTGACAAGCAACTCAAGTAATATAGAAAGTAATTAGTGTTAAATCAATACCAGACTTATTTTTTTTCGATTATGTTAATCTAACAAGCAAAAGGAGACTTTTAAAATGGATTAGAAAGCCATTTGTGCCTCTTTAACAAGTAGGGAATGAAACATAACATGGTCAAGCAAGTGCATTTTCTCCCTTAATTATAATGTTTTCGATTTGCTATTAGTTCGATATTAGGAATCCACTTACAATTTATTATATAAGTATTTTATTTAAAAAAAATTCTAGGATTCAAAAGTAATTCCCCGTAAATCTTATAATGAAGGATTAATACATAATGGAACAATGTAAAAAGTGAAGACTGAATCCCACAAAAAGTGAAACAAAGGGGACACATGTAAAGTATAAATAAAACCAAAACGTCTATAGTTATCTAGCATTAAATTTATAAAGTAATTTGAACAATATAGAATTTGAACAATTTAATTATCTCAACGTTGACTTCCTTTGAAGATAACTGTTGTGCAACAATAAACGTCCATTTCTTTAAAAAACCTCTCTTTGTATTGATCATCGATTCTTTTCTTGATGATTTTACAATCCCTATGAGACAACTAGTAGAAGAAAAGCTCCCGAAGCACTACTAATTGCTGACAATCAACTCAAGTAATTAGTGTTAAATCAATACAGGAGTTATTTTTTCCAATTATGTTAATCTAACAAGCAAAATGAGACTTTTAAAATAGATTAAAAAGCCATTTGTAGGGAATGGATCATGACATGGTCAAGCAAGTGCATTTTATCTCAAAATTGTAATGTTTTCGATTTGCTATTAATTCAATATTAGGAATCCACTTGCTATTTATTATTTAAGTATTTTTATTAACAAAATTTTCTAGGATTCAAAAGTAATTCTCTGTAATCTTATAATGAGGGATTAATACGTAGTGGAACAACATAAGAGGTGAAGTTCGAATCCTACAACAGGTGAAACAAAGGGACACATGTAAAGTATAAATAAATAAAAAACATTTATAGTTTTCTAGCATTAAATATATAATTAAATCAATATTTTTATCGAAAAGCATTGAATTATAGAATTTGTGAACAATTATATAAAGTATAATTTGAGGATATATATAGACATTTAATACACCTATGAAAAGCTTAAGATATATTTGGGGATCTTTTTGACAGGAGAATTTGAACTTTTTGTCTTCTGCAAGAAAAGCATAGCTGCAGTTGTTGAAATTAGTTACTCTTGTATGGTTGTTCTCGCTACGTACTTTCACTGAAATATTTTTGAGTCCTTTTGGCAATTCTTTAATTTGGCAACATCCGATTCCAAAGCATGACCCATCATTTGGCACTTCATCAATGCCTTGGCACTTCATCCCATGTAGATATTTTCATGGGAAAGATATGCATAGGAGTCACACCTCATGACAATGAACTTATTTTTGTTGTTGGAAATGGTAAACATAGCTGCATTGTGCCAGGGCCTGTTGTTGGATATTACCTTACCAAACTCATTTTAACATTTTCGTGCAACGCCCACCATGATGCTGATCTCATGATCTTTAATTGATATGTTCTTTATGAAGAGATTTTCTCCCAATATCAGGGTAGGAGGTGAGTTTGAATTATTGCATTTGACAATCATCAGTCATATAACATTTAAATATGATTTATTGTCAATTCAAAATACTTTTAGCTTTTCAACACACAAAGATTATGAGAAAGTTTAAAAAATAATAACATTTAAGTATATATGCATAAAGAAGATGAGTGCTCCAACAAGGTTGCAAAAGCTAAAACCATATAAAATTAAAAAATGATGTATCAAGTATGCTACAGCACATAATACATTGCAACAAGATGATTTTGAATGTTTTTAGAAATATGTAGAATTTGTAATACTATTCTCACTATTTTCTTAAATTATGGATGTCTCAAGCCAACTAGCAAGTATTCAGTCTCCTCATGATTCATATTTATATTAACCCATGAATTGATGAATGTTTTTCTACTTTGCTTAGCTACTGACTGTAAGCTATTCTTAGCTGTTAAAGTTTTTAGTAGAAATATAAAATAAGAAAACGCAAAAGTTAGTATTTTAGGAAATCAAAATAGGATGAAGCAAACGTGAAAAAAAAAATTATAATTCTTCATCCATAACAATAATTGACAATACATGCATATTTATTGAACAATGAGACTGAAATCCTAAAATCAAAAAAGGACTCCTAAACTATAATATGGAAACACCATATTTAAGTATTTGAAGTGTTTCCACTTTTGTTGCAAGTTGATGACAACTTTAACTACTTGAAACAAATTTTCTTTGTGTTCCTTTTCACTGCATATGCTTGTTCTCGCTTCCATCTCAATGCTAGTTGTACACACTTTTGCACTCACATCCTTTATGCATGGCATGTCACATGTGATTATAATTTAGAAAATAGAGAAGGAATGAAATTTGAGTACAATATGGCATGCAATAAGTGAAGTACATGCAAATATGAGTCAAAAGTGTCTGTAGCTAGCATGTCCCTCTTAACTTTCAAAGATTTATCATGCTTTCAAATAATTAAAATCTCAGCCCCACAAAATATTATCAATTGACCCTAAGGAAAAATTTAAAAAGTGTTCTCTAATCATCTTCCTGTGAATTCTGATGACAATATGCTATCATACATAGCCATTGTGTCACTCCCGCCATTGTTTTGATAAGCATTGCATGTGTGGCCAAGCAAGTGTTTAGTATCTTCCTTATTAATTATGTTCCCCTATAACTCGAGGATGCTTATCTATTTTTCTTAAGCCCTCTAGTTCCATTGCTACCTCTTTCATTGTAGGTCTATCCTCTCCTCTAACATGCAAGCACCTTTTAGCAATCTCAGTCATGTTTAAAAGTTTCTCCTTTTTTCCTTCTTCCAATAAATGACTCTCAATCACTTCAAATATTGTTCCCTCTTTTAAGGAAGAAAGAAAATAAATGGCCAAACTTCTCTCCTCTTCCGACCTAGCAAATGAAACTGCTTTTTGTGCTGTTAGTAGCTCTACAAGGACAATCCCAAAGCTATAAACATCACTCTTGTCGGTCAATTGGTTCGTGTGCATGTACTCTGGGTCTAAATAGCCTAGAGTTCCTTGCACCATTGTTACTATTTCAGTTTGATCTACAGGAACCAACCTTGAAGTTCCAAAGTCAGAAACTTTTGCAGTGTAATTATCTAGAAGTATATTGGAGGACTTAACATCTCGGTGGATTATTGGTGTTGAAGCTAAAGAGTGCAAATATGATAAGGCTCCAGCAATTTCTGCAGCAATAGCCAAACGAGTTTCGAAATTTAAATTTGATGCCTTGCTGTTGTTATGTATGTGCTCAAAAAGGGTACTGTTGGGAACAAATTCATATACTAGTAAAGGAATTTCGGTCTCTAAACAACATCCCAAGAGCTTCAAAATATTTCTATGGTTGATTTGAGACAGCACAACTACCTCATTGATAAATTGCTCTATTTGACTTCGATTGACAACTTTGGACTTCTTGATGGCCACAACTGTATTATCTAGTAAAACACCTTTATAAACTGTACCATAGCCCCCTCTACCAACAATTGCATTCTCATCATAGTTTTTGGTAGCATTTCTTAAATCTTCTTTAGTAAAGATTTTGGTTGTTATACTAAGATCTTCCTGTTGAGAGAGTCTTTGTTGTAAAATTATGCCACCATTTTGTTGAAAGAACCTTTCTTTTAATCTAAGTAGCTTTCTCTTCCTCAAGATCAAGTGTAGCCAAGAGCTACTTCCCAATAAGGCAGCAAAACCAATTGAAACACCTACATTGGGGAAGAGAAATATGAAAATAGGGAATTTATTCATTATAATAATATAAACGTATAAGAAATGCCTTGAATTAATATCTAATCGATTACAAGCAACTTAAGTAATATAGAAAGCAATTAGTGTTAAATTAATACATGACTTCTTTTTTTCCAATTATGTTAATCTGACAAGCAAAAGGAGACTTTTAAAATATATTAAAAATCCATTTGTGCCACTTTAACAAGTAGGGAATGGATCGTGACATGGTCAAGCAAGTGCATTTTCTCTCTAAATTGTAATGTTTTTGATTTTCTATTAGTTCGATATTAGGAATCCACTTGCTATTTATTATTTAAGTATTTTTATTAACAAAATTTTCTAGATTTCAAAAGTAATTTCTCGTAGATCTTATAATGAGGGATTAATACATAGTGGAACAAAGTAATAGGTGAAGACTGAATCCTACAACAAGTGAAACAAAGGGACACATGTAAACTATAAGTGAAACGAATACAAATGTTTATAGTCATGTAGCATTAAATTTATAATGTGAGCAATATAGGATAAATAAGGAATTAAATCAACAACATTTTTATCAAAAAGTACATAATTATAGAATTTGTGAACAAGAATATAAAGTATAATTTGAGGATATATATAGAACTTTAACGCATCTATGCTAACCTTAAGATATATTTGGAGATCTTTTTTTGTCTGCTGCCTGCAATTGTAACTCTCTTTTGTATTGACACACTCCATATATGTGAGGCATTTATTGAGATGTGAATATTTACATTCATTAATATCTGTAGATCCTCGTAAACAAAATAAAAATGATAAAATTAGACATCTTATTTTTAAAATAAATTTAAGAATTAGTAAACTAATTTAAGGAGAATAATACCTTTCTATCTGCAAATTTTCTTTCTCTTTTAACAAAGAACTTAACTCTTGAAAAAAATTTCTTTTGCTATATATCACTACTACAATTTGGGCAATATAGGACGGCTTATAATTTAGAGTGAGAAACAAATAGAACGGTCTCAAGTATATGACCGTCCTATAAGAAATATAGAATGGCTATTACAGAAAAAATTAGGCAGAACTTTATAGGACGGCTATTAGCCGTCTTAAAAAAAATTCTTTTAGGACGGCTATTAGCCGTCCTATATAGTTTTAGTACTCAAATTTTTTTTTTTTTTTTTTTTTTGTGTTCATCCTAAAAGAACGATTGTAATTTTTTTTTACTTATATATCTTTCTCCTCGCAAGTGAACCTAACTCATTTTATGTTAAAAAAATTCAATCCCTCGTCCTCCTTCTTCTTCTCCTCTTTTTCACCAGGACACTCATCCTTATCCCCATCCCCTCCAATATCACCACCAACAATAATTGATTTTTGCTAGCAGAGCTGGTAGCATGTGAAGGCTTTGACTATTTATTCTGCACTTATTATTTGTTTTATTCTTATGCTAATCTTTGGTAATTTTTTTTAAATATATATATATTCTCCACTTTGGGTTGATATTTGTATTTTGCTTGACTTTAATAATTAGTTTTTTCTTTAAATAGTTGGACATTTGATTTCTTTGTTTCCTTTCGCTCACTCTGATCATTCTCCTTTCTTGATTTTTCTTTGCCATTTTTTCGCCCATTTTTGGCCATTTTCTTTGCATTTCTGTCATGAGTATCAATCTTAATGTTGAGTATTAATGATATTTGGTTTGTTAGTTTCTTATTGTGAATTTATGAATTGAATTTTGATTGTCAGGTTGAGTCCTAAAAGAAAGAGGGAATTGAAAAACTAAAGCGGGAAAAGAAAAATTGAAAGCCGAGCCAATTTTTTTTTCTTTTTAATTGTTTATATCTTTAATTAAAAATATTATTCAAAAATTGTATTTGTGTATTTAATTTATATATATATAATCGTGTTTCTAAAATAAAATAAATTTGTACATGTTATATATAGATTTCAGTACTTGACGAACACAAAAAAAAAAAAAATTCTTTTAGGACGGCTACTGGCTGTCCTAAAAGAATTTTTTTTTTATGGCTGTCCTAAAAGAATTTTATAAGATGGTCAGTGGCCGTCTTAAGAGAATTTTATACTGGTCGTCCTATAAAACTTTTTTATAAGACGCTCCGTGAACGTCCTATTTTTTCCATTCTTTTAGGATGGGGCTTTATAGGACGGTCACTGGCCGTCCTATAAGACTTATAGGTCGGCCAGTGACCGTCCTATAAAGCCAAATTTGTAGTAGTGTATGTCTAACAAAATCATCATGCATAATTTGACTTTGCACTTTTTGACTATTTTATTAATCTAGTATTTTTTTAATACTAGATTAAATTTAGGTGACATGAAGTTGGAATAATATCAGTATAAAATTTAGGTGCTCACAATCATAGGTATCTTATACCAAAAACATATCCTATTTTATAACTTTATCTCTCTCCTAAAAATATAAGTAAAACAAAAGAAAGATGTTCTATCTAAAAGAGTTTAAGACTGCAATCAAGAGAAAGATACTTCCACACTTTATTAAACTCACGTAGCTACATATATATACAAGGCTTAAGTAAAGAAACAAACCTAACTAACTAACTTCCCACGTGAAATAACAACCTGAGAAGAAAAGTTAAACGGTAGAGTAAAAGTAGTTATAGAAGACAGATTCCTATGCAAGCTAACTCACCACATAACCAAACGTCTAATACCCCCCTTCAAGCTGATGGTGGTGGCAAAACCATGAGCTTGACTTTCAGAGGCAGAAATTTGATCTCACCCAACGGTTTTGTTAACACATCTGCAACCTGCTCCTCAGAGGGTGTAAATCGAACATCCAACTTGTTGTCAACAACAAGATCTCTAATGAAATGAAAATCAATTTCTACATGTTTCATTCGAGCATGCATTACAGGGTTAGCAGCCAAACACTTAGCACTAATGTTGTCTGTAAAGAGAACTGGTGTATGAGCTGGAACAGTTCGAAGCTCAAGCAAGAGAGACTGCAACCAAACTACTTCAGCAGCTGCCAGTGCTAATGCTCGATATTCAGCCTCGGCACTAGACCGAGAGACGACCTTGTGCTTGGAGGAAGACCATGAAATAAGGCTATCACCAAAGAAGATGGCATACCCACCTGTGCTCCTACGATCATCACTACACCCCGCCCAATCAGAATCTGAGAAACCAATTACTCCCAAGATATCTGACTGATGAAAGAGCACACCATGATTTACAGTACCTTTTAAGTATCTGAGAACACGTTTTACAGCTTGCCAATGGACATTTGTAGGTGCATGTAAGAACTGACAAAGTCTGTTAACCGCATAAGCAATTTCAGGTCTTGTTAGGACACAATATTGCAAACCTCCTACCAGACTTCTAAACTGGGTACCATCTGCCAACAACATGCCATCATATTTTGAGAGTACAGAACCAGAAGCCATGGGTGTTTTAAGAGGTTTGGTAGAGGACAAGCCAAACTTCTCAAGAAGAGAGTTAATATACTTTTGCTGAGAAAAATGCAGACTATCAGTGAAACGTTGAACTTCAATGCCAAGGAAAAAATGTAAGTTCCCTAAATCTTTCAAGGCAAATTTCTTATGCAGCAGACTCACTAAATCAATAAGATATTGGCTATTACTTCCTGTTAAAACAATGTCATCAACATAAACCAACATAATGGTTACACGAGCACCATGAAACTGAACAAACATGGAAGTGTCTGATTTGGAATTGGAGAACCCTAACTCAGCAAGACTGCAACTTAATTTTTGGAACCAAGCTCTTGGAGCTTGCTTTAAACCATATAGAGCTTTCTTCAGTTTGCACACCTGAGTGGGATAAGAAGGATCTTCAAAACCAAGTGGTTGTTGCATATAAACTGTCTCCTGCAAGTCACCATTCAAGAAAGCATTGTTGACATCAAGTTTTTTTAAAACCCATCCATATGACAGGGCCAAGGTGAGAACAACCCGAATGGTTTGTGGTTTCACTACAGGAGAGAAGGTTTCTGAATAATCAACACCAGCCACTTGATTATAGCCCTTAGCCACAAGTCGTGCTTTGTATTTGTCCAGTGAGCCATCACATTTCAGTTTTGTTCTATACACCCACTTACTCCCAATGGGTGCTGCATCAACCGGACAAGGAACTAGCTCCCACGTGCCATTATCTAACAATGCTTTAAATTCTTTGGCCATGGCATCTTCCCATTCTGGTATGCCCTTAGCATCTTTGTAGGAAGTTGGTTCAGAAAGAGGAAGAGATGAAGTGAGATAGAGTTTGGGTTTTAGAGATCCTGTTTTAGACCGTGTGGTCATTGGGTGCTGACTACTTAAAGAACCTGGAACAAAAGGTAATGGTGGAGCTAAAGGCAATTCCACAAACAGCTCACCAAAAGATTCAGAAGTATTTGGCAAAGGAAGAGTGTCAGACTGAGGAATTAAAGATGAGGGAGACAAGTCACAGCCTGCAGGAGAGAGACGAGAGCTAGAAATGGTGTCTGACAGAAGTGGATTAGAGACAGGACATTGAGTGGAGGGAATACTTGGTTCAGACTGAGCAAAAGGTTGTGACTGTGGACTGTCTGTAGGAAAAGAGGGAACAACTGGAGACTGAATAGGTGGAAAGAATAAAGAGAACTGATCAGAAGTTAAGGCTGGAGACACAGTTTTTGAGGATGACAGAGAGTGCTGTGGATAAGGAAAAATAGACTCATCAAATTGAACATGTCTGCTCGTGTAAACACGAGTAGAGGAAAAATCCAAACAAAGGTATCCCTGTTGCTGGGGAGCATAGCCCAAGAAAATGCATGGTAAAGACCTCGGCTGGAGCTTATGATGATTGTATGGTCTGAGGCAAGGAAAAACACAGGCATCCAAAAGTTCTAAGAAAAGTAAAATCTGGTTGTTTTTGATACAATAGCTGATAGGGAATTTGAAACTCAAGGGACTTAGTAGGGAGACGATTTAATGTATAAACCGCTGCTCGAAAAGCATATACCCAATACTTCACAGGTAAGGAAGAATGAAACAAAAGAGCCAGCCCTCTTTCTACTATCCTTCTATTCCTGGTCTCCACCACACCATTTTGTTCAGAGGTATGGGGACAGGTTTTGCGATGAACAATACCAGTTGAAGCAAGCTTAGAGGTAACAAAAGTGAACTCCCCACCACCATCAGTTTGAACTGATTTTACTTTAAACTCAAAATTTCTCTCTACCATTTCTCAAGAAGTTGCAAAATAAGGTCTCTGCCTGATCTTTAGTTTTAAGAAAATAAATCCACATATACCTGGTGCAATCATCTACAACAAACATGAAATATTTGGCTCCAGTATTGGCTATCACGGGTGAAGTCCAGAGGTCAACATAGACTAAATCAAAAGGTTTTGTACTAGCAACATGAGAATGTTTAAATGGCAGTTTATGAGATTTGGACATAGCACAAGAAGGACATATATTTCCATGCTGAGCCTTCTTACAAGAAATACAAGAAAATTGAATGAGTTTATCTAGAACACTGTCAGACGGATGAGCTAAACGATTGTGCCACACATCACTCTTTATTGCAGAAAAACAACAGACTTCTAAAAAAGATTTACAAGACTCAGCACCTTGTAATACCTGACCATCCAGTAGATACAACCCATTGCTAGCCTTCCCTGTGGCAAGAACCTTCTTGGTATTGGCCTCCTTGACAAAAAAATCATTAGAGGAAAACTCAACGACTGCATTATTATCATGACAAAGCTTGTTTACAGACACAAGATTGCTAGTAACAGAAGGTGTATGTAACAGATCCTTTAATTGTAAAGTAGAACCTGTATTAGAAACTATCACACCAGCAGTACCACGATTCTTAATAGTCAGAGAAGAGCCATTACCTACAACAACTGAGTCTGAGCCATTGTAGGCTGTTGAGGTGGTAAGATTGTCCTGATTGTGAGTAGTATGATGAGTTGCTCCTGAGTCGAGAAGCCAACTATTTGAGCCTTCAATGGAAGTGCTTGCAGTCATAGCTGATGGAGAAAATTGATCAGCATTTTTCCCTTGCAATAGATCTCTAAGCTGAAAACACTTGTTTGCAGGATGACCTGATTTTCCACAAATTTGACAAAAAACACGAGTAGTGCTTGTAGTCTCTAAGCCTGTGTGTTGAGATCCTGTTCTATAAAATCTTTTGTTCTTGGATTCAGGCTTAGAAGGTTGAAAAGAGTGACTTCTCTGTAGAAAATCATGTAAATTCCAAGAAGAAAGTGAAGTATTAGTTGAATGATTTTTGTTATGAGGTTTGAAGGACATACGACTCATTTTTGTCACATTCGCTTGAAGCAAATCTGCTACATCAGATTGAGATTTTTGAGAGACAAGACGTCGTTCATAAGTGAGTAACTGACTTTGGAACTCTTCAAATGTCACATTATCAGATCGCATCATCATTGTGAGAGAAGAAACAAATGAATTATAATCAGAATTCAGACCTCCTAAGCCATAGAGAATTAAGTCTCTATCTGACACTGTCTCGTCAATAGCTGCTAGATTATCAGCAATGGACTTTAATTGCAGTGTATAAGCTTCAGCCTTCAAATCATTTTTACGTAGAGTCTGTAATTCCAAACGTAAGTCCATAACACGTGATTGAGAATTTGCAGAAAAAACCATTTCCAGAGACTTCCATTGACGTGCAGCTGAAGCACCACGAGGAAGATGAAGATACATTGATGGAGAGATAGAACCGTAAAACCAACTCTTCACCAGATTATTCACACGATTCCATTTTACGAAAATTGGATTAACACGAGTAGAGGAATCGAGAAACTGAGTAGGTGGAACAATAGAAGAATCAATAACATCTTCCAGTCCATAAGCTATAATCACCGACAAAATCTGCTCACGCCAGATGAGGTAATTAGAATTATCCAGTTTTATAGAAAAATTCATGTTTACCGGTGGTGTGCCAAGAATTGAATACATTGATTGCTGATCATCCCTTTCATTTGGTGGTGTATCAACTGTTCTACTTGTTGCTGAACGGCTTTCATTTCTTGGAGTAGCCATGGGAGAGGCTTGAAGAACTTCAAGAAAAGATTTCTTTGGCTCTGATACCATAAAAGAGTTTAAGACTGCAATCAAGAGAAAGATACTTCCACACTTTATTAAACTCACGTAGCTACATATATATACAAGGCTTAAGTAAAGAAACAAACCTAACTAACTAACTTCCCACGTGAAATAACAACCTGAGAAGAAGAGTTAAACGGTAGAGTAAAAGTAGTTATAGAAGACAGATTCCTATGCAAGCTAACTCACCACATAACCAAACGTCTAATACTATCTTCTAATATTTTGCTTTGTTCATTTTATTTTAGCATATTTGTTGATACGAATATATGAACAAAATACCTTGGCAACCATCTGGAAGGTATGAATTTCCATCGAATCCAGGGATACATATGCATATGTATGACTTGCCAATAAGGTATTCACGATTACTATTTTTGCTGCAGGACCAAGGTAGCTTCTTCTGATGTAAGCAAGTATCATTGTCTATTGCCCACTCAAGAGCCAAAGGTAACATGTCGTCAATAAAATTATTAAGATATTGACGGGAGAATTTGAACTTTTTATCTTCAGCAAGAAAAGCATAGCTGCAGTTGTTGAAATTATTTACTCTTATATGGCTGTTGTTTTTGGTGTTGGAAATGGTAAACATAGACGCATTGAGCCAGGGGCTGTAGTTGGATATTACCTTACCAAACTCATTATAACATTTTCGTGCAACACCCACCATGATGCTGATCTCATGATCTTTAATTGATATGTTCTTTATCAAGAGATTTTCTCCCAATATCAGGGTAGGAGGTGAGCTTGAATTAATGCATTTGACGTGAAATATAGTATCAAGGTAACAACCATTAGTCATGCCAAAAGGATATGGATCGACTACATCTCCATACTTGGTTTCACAGCCAGGAAGATCAAGTTGATTAGCTGTTGCAGGTGCTGATAGTATGACCATCCCTGTGATTGCCATGAGTTGCACTTGCACAACAACTCCAACAAATCCCATTTTAGTTAATGTCTTCAAAGGACAAGTAATATGTTTTTGTTTTTCTTACAGGAGAGAGTTTCTTAATTGATCTTGATCCTTTTTATAGGCCCGTTGAATGAAGAAAGACCGGATCAAAGTAGCAAATGGTGATATAATAATCATTTTTCTTTTCATTTCTTTTAAAAAATAAATAATTGTAATTTATTTATTTTGTCATATTATTATGTTATATTATTTGATGTTAATGAATTTGCATTTAAATCTATCTATCTCTTTAAACCAAAAGATGTATACTCATCTTTAATTTCAATTAGTATTATAAAGTTTCTATATTTAAATCGATTTGACAATAGCCTTTGCAGTAAAACATCAAACCTTTTTATCAGTTTGTATTGTATTATTCTTATTTCAACTAGTTCATGGTTATGAGAAACATGTATAATGTAATAGTCAAAACCGTATTATTGTATGACATTTTAAGTTATTTGAACTCTTTATTTTTTGATAAGTATGTGTGTTTAATATGTATAGAGATTTTATTAGTAATTCGGGCTAATTTGGGTCAACTCGGGCATTTCATTTGTATTTAATTTGGATTCGGGCTCAAATTTGTTAACTCAAATTAAATTCAATTCAAGTTTTAGTTGGACAAATTTGAATCAACTCAAATTAATCCAAACCATATGAACTAACATCTCTATTGTCCAGTATATGGCAAGAAAGCGCAAAGAAATTACATAAAAGATAAAGGGTCATGACTTTGTATGACCTGGCTTTTACATTACAAAAATAATTATTGTATGTTTTTCAAATTCATTTGAAAAAAGTGACACCACAAGATAAATACTCAATTTTACGGTTTTTTTTATTTTTTGTCTTTTTTTTTTAACTTATTTAAAAAAACTGCTTAGTAATATAAATAAATAAAAAAAGTTGCAAAAAATAATTTAAAAAAAACATAAAAGTTGATCATTTGTCCAATGGTATCATTTTTTAAAAATTAATAGTATAAATTGTCACGAAAGAAACTATTAGACTTAAATATTCTAATTATAATAGCAACATTTATTTCTATAATAATTTTTTTTTTGTATATTTTTCTCATCCAAGAGTTTATTTTCCTTAGTTTGTCCATATTTACTCATGTGTGTCTCATTAAATAGCATATATGGTAGACGATTTTTTGGTCTTCTTATGCATATGGACTCCAAATTTGACAAGACCAATAGTTAAAGACCACTTGAATGGAAGTTGCTTGAAAGATATTTATTTGTGCTTCATTATATTTTTTATGAAATTAAATAAAATGGTTTAGAAATAGAAGAATGTTTAGTTCAAAAAAAAAAAAGAATGAGGAAAAAACAATAACAAAACGAAAAGAGAAGAAAACGTGAATGTGCACCGAATTCCTAGTATAAATAAACAAAGTAAGATAAAAGTAGTGTTTATTATAAAATAAAGATAATAATATTTATACAGTTATTTTTGGTATTATCGTAATAAAATTATTTATTATATTTATGATTATTAAATTAAATTATCTTTAATAAATTATTATTTTAAGAATAATAATTTGACTTGTATCCATATTATCTCTTTAAATAAAGAGTAATATTATATGCATTAAGTTATTATCAATATCAATTTACGTATCAATGTTTGATTGAATGTTAATTGTGAAGTAATTCTAAAATAACTTTCTAACAAAAGCCAATTATATTATAATATGTGAATTAATGCATATATTAAATTGTGATAAAAATATTTTTTTAAAATAAAAGATAACTTGAAACTAATAATAATAGAAGGTAACATTTGCCGATAAAAATTATTTATTTTACATATGTTAATAAAAAATATAGAAAAGTGTCATGGAGGTCCTTCAGATTATGTCATGTGTGTCATTTGGTCCCTTAGATTATAAGTAGTGTCATTTGGTCCCTTAATTTTAGAAAAATGAGCCAATTAAGGACAAAATACATTATTCTAATGATTTTTTAATTAAAATATTATTTTTTAAATTAATATTTTAATATCATAAACATTAAAATAATACAATTTTTCATTAATTGATCTCTTAAAAAATAATATTTTAATTAAAAAATCATTAAAATCATGTGTTTTGTCCTTAATTGGCCCATTTTTCTAAAACTAAGGGACCAAATGACACCACTTATAATCTAAGGGACCAAATGATACACATAACATAATCTAAGGGACTTCTATGACCCCGCTCCCAAAAAAATATTATTTTTTCTTTAAAATGAATATGCGTTTGGATAATTCTACTGTTTATTAATTATTATTTTTGTTTATGATTTTATTGGTATCATTTTATTTTAATATTAATACAACTTATTTTATAACTAAAATATGTAGAATTTTAGTTTCTTTTACAATCATACGTCTAATATTATAGTCTTGATTCTTGAAGGCTACTTCAAAACTTAAATTGTTAATTAATAGTACCAAGTGAATATATTAGAAGTATTGTTCAATATTATTTAAATATGATATTAATGTAAAGTTTATAAATAATTATAAAATTTAACTATCTTGAAAGTTAACATTTTAAGTAGTGGATGTCTATGTTACTTATATACTATATAAAATTTACATGGTATCAGAAATTTAATCAATCAATGGGCCAAATATTTTAGGCCTTATCTCATAAAAAAATGAATGGGTTTTGAAAAAAAAAAACAAGTGACCCAAATAGAATAGAATATAATAAAATTTTACATATGTTAATAAAAAATGTTATTTTTTCTTTAAAATGAATATGCGTTTGGATAATTCTATTGTTTATTAATTATTATTTTTTTATGATTTTATGGATATCATTTTATTTTAATATTAATAAAACTTATTTTATAACTAAAATATGTAGAATTTTAGTTTCTTTTACAATCATACATCTAATATTATAGTCTTGATTCTTGAAGGCTACTTCAAAACTTGAATTGTAAATTAATAGTACCAAGTGAATATGTTAGAGGTATTATCCCATATTATTTAAATATAATATTAATGTAAGGTTTATAAGTAATTATGAGATTTAGCTATATTGAAAGTTGACCTTTTAAGTAGTGGATGTCTATGTTACTTATATACTATATAAATTTATATGGTATCATAGCATCAGTCAATCAATGGGCCAAATATTTTAGTCCTTGCCTCATAAAAAAAATGAATGGGTTTTGCCAAAAAAAATAAATAAATAAGTAACACAAATAGAATAAAATATAATAAAATAGGTTAAAAATACAAAGTGATAGATTTTACAAAAGATAAAAACCCACAATTTGAGGGGGATGTTAGAAATATTGTCCCATATTACTTAAGCATAATACTAATGTAAGGCTTATAAATAATCATGAGACTTAGCTACCTTAAAAGTTAACCTTTAAAATAGTGAATGTCTTATATTGTTTATACATTATATAAAATTTAAAAAATGAACAGAAGCAAACAAATTAGAACCAGGCTCAACTTGTATAAGCAACAAAGTGAGTTAGTATAGCAAACAGTAATGTCAATTGAAATAAACAAAGAGTATGACAAAGTGTTCATAATAACACTAGATTTGTTAGAGTGTGAGTTTTACCGACAAAATAAAAAACAAGAAAAATAAACCATAATTTATTCTATAAAAAAATTAGTTCTTTATATTTTTAGTTTGATTTAATAAATATTTGGTTAAAATGAAACATGAATTAACAAATTGAATGAGAACAATATTAAAAAGTTATAAACATCAAAATAATTAAACATTTTAATATTAAATGATATGTAAGCACAAAATATAACGATATATGTTATAGAAATGATTAATGATATTTACACCCTTATTTTAACTGTTTATTCAAAATTAGAGTTTTTTTTTTCCTAAATTTATTCATATTTACTTAAGTGTGTACTGCATTATATTAGACTTATTAATTATGAAAAAATAGCATATATGTATATATATATGATATACTTTTTGGTCTTCTTATACCTAGATGCTCAATTATATGGCAAGAAAGAGCAAAGAAATTACATAAAAACTAAAGGGTCATGATTTTGTATGATCTGGCTTTTGCATTGCAAAAATTATTATTATATGTTTTCAACTGCATTTTGAAAAGGTGACACCACAAGATAAATACTCAACTTTATGTTTTTTTCCTTCTTTTTTTTTTTTAAATTTGTTTAAAAAAATTACTTAATATTATTCAGAGATTAACACTTTCGTTTTCAAATGCAGGTGAAAAAATAGTTTAAAAATTGATATAATAGCTACTTGACTGCCGCAGCATTTATCCCTATAATAATTTCTATATATTTTTCTCATCAAGCTCAGAGTTTTTTTTTTCTTCATAATTTTCTTGTATATATGTATATGGTCAAGTATATGACAAGAAAGAACAAAGAAATTACATAAAAGCTAAAGGGTCGTGACTTTGTATGATCTGCTTTTACATTACAAAAATAATTATGGTTTGTTTTTCAACTTGGAAAAAATGACACTACAAGATAAATATTCAATTTTATTCATTTTTTTTTTGTCTTTTTTTTAAAATTTATTTTAAAAAATTGCTTAGTAATTATTCCTGTGAATTTTTTTTTTAAATGTAATTGTAAAAATAATTTTAAAAAATAAATAAAAGTTAATTATTTATTTTATGGTGTCACTTTTTTAAAATTAATAGTATAATTTATTACGAAAAGGAACTATTAAATCTAAATACTCTAATTACAATAACAAGCTAACCGCTGCAGCATTTATTCCTATCATAATTTCTATTTAACTTTCTCATCAAGCTTTCCCCTTGATTTGTCCATAGTTACTTGAGTCGTTGGTATTGTCAAATTTGTTGTCCATATACATACAGATGACTAAAAAGTCTACCAACCATATGTCCATATGTCCATATCATAATTTCTAAATAACTTTCTCATCAAGCTTAAAGTTTTTTCCCTTAATTTGTTCATATTTACTTTAGTGTACCGCATTACATTAGCCTTATTAATTCGTAATAAAATAGTATATATGGACATACGGTAGGCTTTCTGGTCTTCCGTATGTATGTGGACACCAAATTTGACAAGACCAATAGTTAAAGACGACTTAATATGGGATTTATTATTTTAGTGATATTTTTATTAAATAAAAAGTACAAATTTTGGCATATATTATTAAATTAGTATATATTAGTTATTTTAATTAACAAAAAGTATAATAGTTTCCAATTTTGAATAAAATTATTATTTATAAAATAATAATTTTATCTTTATAAAAATATTTAAATAAAAGAAATAATAGTATACTAGTTTAATAATATGAGTTTAAATATATACTTTTTATTTAATAAAGATTCAACTAAAATACCAAACATAATATTGTAATCTTTTTTCTTTATTTAAAAATTTGATTTCACTATTTGCATGCACCATGTTCGATTTCAAGAAAGGACATCTTAAAGTCCTACCAACAGCCATTAAATGAATAGTTGGGCTCTAAATCTACTCTTGTAGAGGAATGTGAGTTGCTTCTAAGAAATTTATTTGTGTTTAATTATTTTTTCTTATGAAGTGAAATAAAATGGGTTAGAAATAGAAGAATGTTTACTAAAAAAACAAGTAGAAGAACGAGGAAAAACAATAACAAAACGAAAGGAGCAAAAAAAAAAAAATGTGAATGTGAATTCACCAAATTCCAAATATAAATGAATAAATTAAGATGAAAATACATTTAAAAAAGTTCCAAAAAAATATTTATAATAAAATAAAAATACTAATATTTACGTTATTACTTTTTTATAACCTATAATAAAATTGTTTAAATTATCTATTATATTATTATTGTAAATTAAAGTTATCTTTAGTGAATTATTATTGTGAAAATAATAATTTAATTGGTGTACATATTGCCTTCCTAAATAAAGAGTAATATTATATACATCAAATTATTATTAGCATCAATTTACGTATTATTGAATATTAATTGTGAAGATGAGATGTTAACGTAATTTTTAAATAACTTACTAATAAAAACCAACTATATTATAACATGTAGATTGATACATACATGACGACATGATAAAATATTTTTTTTAAATAAAATGTAACTTGAAAATAATAATAAGATAAGGTAATGTTTGCTGATAAAAAAGTATTTACTTTACATATATTAATAAAAAAATGTTTTTTTTTTTTAAGAATGATTATGTGTTTGGATACTCCTACTGTTTATTATTTTTATTTTTGCTAAGATATTAGTTATTTTTCTTTGTTTATGACCTTATGTATATCATTTTATTTTAATATTAATAATACTTTTTTTATAGCTAAAATAGGAAGAATTTTGATTTATTTTACAACAAAGAATGATTCACCCACATTTGATGTCAATTAAGGCTTATAACATATTTGCTAATTTATTTTTACCTAAATTAAAGTACCCCTATTTATAGTGCAAATTTATTGTTTTATATATTAGTAAAATTTACATAAAATTTATTGTTTTAAAATTTTACTACAAAGGCTAATGCTTATTTTATTTAAATATAAAAACTTTATATACTAATTAGAAATAAAGATGAATATATATATATATTTTTTTTGTTTAAAAAGATGGGTAGATTTAAATATTCAATCATTAACATAAAAAAATGTAACATAATAATGTGACAAAATGAATAAATCACAACCATTTATTTCTTATAATTTTATTTTTTAAAAGAAAAAGGAAGAAAAATAACTAATATATCATAAAAAATATGGAGGATTATTTTAATTTTAATATAGCATTTTCTTTTATTTTCTTTTTTATTTAAAATAAAATTTTATTTTATTTTATTTTAGGGTAATAGGCTAGCCCTAATTTAGTTTAATTTTTTTAAGTTAATTAAATTGATCCAAAATTAGTTCAAATTTAATTTAATTCGAATTGTTCCATTTAGTTTAGATTACGTGAATTGAGCTAGAGCACAGTTTTTACCACCCTACTTGACAGCAAGTGTGAATACTTTTTTTTTTTTTTTTATAAAAGGTTGTAGTTAGCAGTTTTCAGTGGGTGCACCGGGACATCCCAACTAGGTTGACACCTCCTTAGCACCTTCTTCATTAGACCGCTCACCACTAATATTATTAAAACTTAATAAAATTAAATATACAAATAAATATTCTCAACAAAACCTGTAATTAGGTTTGTTGTTTGCATCTGAATAAATAAAAGAGCTAGCGAAAGATGGGGCATTCCACCACCAAGTCGCTGTACATAAACTAGGAGCCCTAGAGGCTAAACTATCAGCTGCAGCATTGCCCTCCCTGTAAATATGTGAGCAGTGAAACTCCATGTGGGAGATTTTATCTAAACAATCTTTCCAAATAGAGTACCATTTCCAAGGGACTGAAGAAGACCGAGTCTGTAGTAAAGCAACAACATATGCTGAGTCTGATTCCAGCCAAAGACGTCTCCACCGAAACATATATGCATACTTCACCGCATAAATGGCTGCCGCTAGTTCTGCTTCAAAAGCATACGATATTCCAAGCGGAACACAGAAGCAACCCTTAACAAATGATCTGGAAGTTCTAAAAATACCTGCACAACCCGATAAACCTGGTGCTCCAAAAGCTGCACCATCTGTATTGACCTTTATCCATCCCGAGGGTGGTGCCTTCCAGTTAACCTCTATGATTCTTGGAGCCCGTCTTGGAATGCCTGGAATTCGAAGTCGTTTAAGTATCTATAGATCATCTACAGTATTTTTCATGCAACCACTCTTTGAGAGGCTTGCTTCACGAATAAAACGCCATACTGTTGCAAAAGCCGAGTTCATTGTTGTCTTCTTATTGGTGAATCGATAATCATTTCTAGTATTCCAAATCACCCAGATGACTGAAACAATCCCTGCTTTCCATAAATTGGCGAGTTGTGATCCAAATTCCATCTTTATTGCGGTCGTCCATAAGTTTAGGATAGAGGAGTCTGTACATGGTCTTTTTCCAAAGAAGAAGCATAGGAGGTCCCAAAGAGCACCTGCAAAATGGCAACTTAAAAAAAGATGTGATAGAGATTCCTCCTCGGATCCACATAACGAGCAACGGGAAGGAAACGATTGTCCCCTTCTTTTTAACTGACAATCTGTTGGTAGTTTATTCTGAATAGCACACCATAGAAAAATAGATCTTGAAGGCGGTATATAATGGGCCCAGATGGCCTTACCCCAAATTTTACGTTCCCCAACCACACGTAGTGAGTCATAAGCCTCATTAGCTGTAACATCGCCCTTAATTGAGCGTGTCCAAACTCTGGTGTCCGAACCAATCCCAACAACTGTTGACTGAATTTCTGAGGCAATATTCAGATAGGAAACCATGAAAGTTTGAGGCAAATGCCAACCATCTTCATTGAGGTAATCCCCCACTAGGGAATGTATTGGCGGGTCCACTGGAGGATTATCCATCATATCAATTAGAGGAGTACCTAACCAATTGTCTGTCCAAAACTTTACAGTAGAGTTTCTTCCAACTAACCACCTAGACTCCTCCAATAGGGTTAAGTAGTGAGGTCGCAAACCAGGCTAGACTGATGAACAGACATAATAATTCCATGGAGAGCCATTTTTTGCTAGATATCTGCTACGTAAGTAATGCAGAGTGTTAGAATTCCCTGTGATTACCCTCCATGCGAATTTTCTTAACATAGCCTCATTTAGGAGACGGAGGTCCCGTAAACCAAGGCCTCTTTCATCTATTGGACGACAATAGTCCCTCCAAGCCACTTGTACCTGTTTAACTGTATCCGTCTTTCCCGACCAAAAGAAATTGCGAATGATTTTTGTTAGGTCTTGAATGACTATTTTTGGCCATTTATATATCTGAAATGAGTGGAGAAATGTTCCCTGAATGATCGAGGAAATCAATCAACGCCGTCCTGCCAAAGAAATAGTCTGACCATTCCAAGCCTCAAGCCTCAAGCCTCACACGAATTTTATCTGCTAAACTTTGAAACCAACACTTTCTCGGGGCCCCCTGGAAGAGATTAATTCCCAAGTAAGACAAGGATGATCCTCCAGTGCGCATGCCAGATTAATTCCGAAGTGATGAAATGTTGCTTGTTGTAACACCTTTTCCAAAGTAGATAAAAGATTTTGCTAAATTTACCATTTGACCCGAAAGGCGACTATACAAGGAAAAAGCTTCAGTTAACACCCGAATATTTTTCTCACTTGCACTACCAAAAATAAGAAGATCATCTGCATATAAAAAGTGAGTTGGCGCATGAGATCCTCTTGGTGAAGAGATTGGGCTTAAACTTCCCGTATCCACCAATTTGCCAAGGTATCTGCTGAGGAAATCTTCAGCTATGCAGAATAATATTGGGGACAAAGGATCCCCCTGTCTGACTCCTCAAGAACAAGAAAAATAGCCCCTGGGTGAACCATTAATCAGGATTGAGATTCTCGCCGATGCGAATATATCTCTAACCCATCCCAAGAAAATGTTGTCAAAGCCAAAGCATTACATCACTTTTATAATAAAATCCCAGCGCATAGTATCAAAAGCTTTGTGAATGTCAATTTTCAAAGCGATGTTACCCTGTCGACTGGAAAGCTACATAGCGTTAAAACATTCAGAAGCACCAGCTATACAATCACTAATATTTCGACCTGGAATGAATCCAAATTGGTTTTGAGATAGAATACGAGTACATATATGTCCTAATCTTCCGGCAATAATCTTTGTTATTAACTTGAACATGAAGTTGCCTAAAGCAATAGGCCTGTACTGATCAATGGTGCTTGCTTGCTGGTGTTTGGGTATAAGAATTAAGAAATTAGAGTTTAGCCCCGGGTGCATGTGGCCTGTTCTAAAATAATCTTGTATCGCTCGTACAATATCTATACTGATAATATCCCAACATTGTTGAAAAAATTTACCAGTAAACCCATCTGGTCCGGGGGCACTCATTGGATCCAAGTCAAAAACTGTAGCTTTTATGTCTTCTGATGAAGGTATGCGGCGTAAACTTTGGTTATCCGCAGAAGTGACCAAGGAGGGTACCACTGGCTCTATGGGAGCAAGATCTGTCGTTCCACCTGTATGACTTGAGAAGAGATTTTCATAGTAATTCAAAATTTGAGTAGCTATTACCTCTGGATCATTAGTTATTTCTCCATTAATTTCCAAGTGTGTCAAAGATTTTTGTGCTCTTAAACGACGAAGTAGAGAGTGGAAAAATGTAGAGTTTCTATCCCCACCTTTCAGCCATTTTAATCTAATCTTTTCTCTTAAAAAGATATCTTGCTGACACAACAATCTATCTAAGTCAGCATGGGCATCGGACTCCAGTTGCAACAGTTCTTCTGAGAAAGAGTCATCATTATAACGTTGTTGAATGTTAGCCAAAGTATTTGTTGCATTTGCAATATTTTGATTCAAATTACCAAAGACGGTTTTGTTCCATGTCTTGAGAACCAGTTTAAGAGCTTTTAATTTGCCAATAACAGTGCCCATAGCGCTAGCCTGAATAGGCATCGACCAAGTGGCACGCACCAAATCCATAAAGCTAGGGTGTTCAAGCCACATACCATGAAACCTAAACGGCCTTGGGCCGCCATTCCTTACAGCTGAAGCCGTGAGTAGAAGCGGATGGTGATCTGAGCAGTGTCTAGGAAGGGTACAACAAGAAACCGTTGCCCAAGAGTCAAGAAAGGATTCTGAGCACAACCCACGATCTAATCTTGATCGTATTTGAGATAGTCCACCCTTACAGTAAGTGTAAAAGGCCCCTTTAGTCTCAATTTCAACCAAGTTACAAGAAGAGATCATAGCACTAAAATCTTCTATAGAGGTATTACTACGAGTCAAGCCAGTAGTTTCGTGCGATCCAAGAACAGCATTAAAGTCCCCTATCACAACCCAAGTAGCTTGAGTATCTGAAATTGCCCTTAGTGAATCCCAGAGGTCCCTTCTTCTAATATACGTTCCCTTACCATAAATAAATGTTAAAAGAAAATTTTTTGAGTTTGCTGTGTAGGTGACCGTTATATGCTGTTGATGTTGTATAGCAATTGTTATATCACGTGCCACTGCGTTGGCTGCAAAGAGCCAAATTTTGCTCACTGTTGTTGAGTTTGAACAGATGAAAGTATAACCCATGTTTTGCCAAAAGCGATCTTGAATGGTTTTAAGATCGGACATTGGTTCTGCTATGCAAAGAAAGTCCGGTCTTTCCTTTTTACAAAAATTATGTAGGGTATTCTGTGTTTTTTTATTGGAGATACCTCTACAGTTCCAGTATAGGACAATCATGTTGAATTATTATCAGACTCCCCCGTCTTCGGAGTGTATCTCATAGGCTCAAGACGTGGGCTAGCTGACCGAGCCAGCCGATTTTTCCCGGTTACAACTTGCCAACCTATTTCTTCATGATTTTTGGCATAATCATGTTTCATTTTCTGGATATGTGAACTGAGGTCGGCTGTCAAAATTGCAGAAGAGGGTGGAAGGGAAAGAGTAGGTAAGGTGAGTATCGATGCAGCAAAAGGAGGCAATGATCTTGTGTTAGAAATGTCTGTAGTACCCTGTGTGTTTGCGGTTGGTCCATAAGTTGTCCTAGTTTTGGTAGTGGTTATATGGTTTGTTATAACTGGTGGTACAGTAGTAACTGTTGCATGCAAATCTGCAGTATGAAAGACATCAAGTTTGGCTGTATGTTGAGGTATGCATTTAGTGGCTGGTCTAGAAGAATCAATTGTTGATTCGACAGGTCTCACAAGGTCATCAGTCACAAGAGAGACTAGACGAACATCAGTGGTGTCCATCGGCATAGAGCTGAATTTATTCAAGGTGGCAGGCGATATAGTATGAACATTATTATCAATATTAGTCTCATTAGGCTCTACAGTGTTGAGTACAGAGAAAACATTACTGACCGGTATGGTTGTAGAGTTTGAAGATGCCTTAGGCCGATAAATTTGCTGTGAACAAGTTTGTGGTACTACTTTTGAAGAGGGTACACTTTTTGGGGGGTCAGTAGTGATCTTAGAACCATTTTTTCGGCATTTGAATGCAGCATGCCCTACCGATGAACAAATTGTGCAAAAATCTGGGACATTCTCATAAAATAAATCAATAAAAAGCTTTAGAGAGCCCACTTCAATCATTATTTGTTCATCAAGTTTTTCAGAGAGATCTATATCAATCAAAATTCGTGCAAACTTTCCCATTTCTCCATTTAATGTCGCATTGTCGACTTTGAGAGGGATACCAATAGCACGCGCGATATTGGCAAGAATTCCTTTATCCCAAAATTCCCATGGCAAGTTATAGAAGCGAACCCACACATGAGCATTTGTTGCCTTCTGATGCAGAGGATTAAAATTCGGCGTCCAAGGTTGCACTCTAAAAACACCAGGCTTTAAATTGATAGGGGCATTAGCCCATACCGTAGCTTTGTCCTCTTGGGTATGTAATAACATATGGTAATATCCCCGTCCCAAAGAGATGAGTTTCCAATTAGAAGGTAATTTCCAAAATGCTGCTAATCTTGACTTTAAGTCGCCTTGAGACCAAGGTTTATCTCCTTTAGAGAGAATCAATCTACCAATCAAAGAGAATTTACATAATTCCAAGCGAGATTGATATAAATCAGGGTCTACAGACACACATGCAATATCGCCCATTTTCTTTGGATGTGCATCAATTGATTCAATGACTACATTTGTGAGTGAATTGGAAATGGCTTCAACATAGCTTTTCTTAGGGGCATTTGTCTTAAAGGGATCAGCATGTCCCATGTGTTCCATAGATTTGGAATTGGAATTATCCATATCAAACGTTAATCCAGAACCATAAAAAATTCACAGTTAAATCCAATAAATATTTTGTCTTTTTCAAAATTGAAATGCAAATAAACTCTTACCAAATCAGTTTATATGTAAGATCTGTTGTGGAATCATAACATTTGAAGCTGAGTAGTGACAGATCACAACAAGACTGCCATGACAGAGACTGAAGGGCGATGATGGACGTTGGTGACGGAGAACTGGACGGACGGTGAGAGATCTTGCTGGACGGAGGACTGAATCGCTGGTGGGAGGCGGACGGAGGCGTTGACCGATGGGAGAAGCTGGTGGCGGCGCTTGTGGATAGATCGTGGCTGGGCGATGGTGGGCAGATCGTGGCTGGGCGATGGTGGGCAGATGGTGGCGCAGATGGGCAGATCGCGGCTGGTGGGCGATGGGCAGATGGGCAGATCGTGGCTGGCTGGTGGGCGATGGGCAGATCGTGGCTGGCTGGTGGGCGCAGATGGGCAGATCGTGGCTGGCTGGTGGGCAGATGGGCGATGGGCAGATGTTACAATCCGCTACTCTCGATCTGTTTTTCTTTTATCTTTTCTCCTCAGCAAGTGTGAATACTTCATTGATAGGCTTATTGATAGGAAGTCATGAGCCTTTGTTTAATTTCTTTGCTCTTTCTTGCCAGATCACACAAAGTCATGACCATTTTTGTAATTTCCTTGCTCTTTCTTTGATGCAGTCTTTCTTCATTCAACGGGCCTATAAAGATTAATTAAGAAACTCTCTCCTGTAAGAAAAAAACACATTACTTGTCCTTTGAAGACATTAACTAAAATGGGATTTGTTGTACTTCTTGTGCAAGTGCAATCCATGATTCTGGCAGTCATAGGGATGGCCATACTATCAACAATAATAGCAGCAGGGCGGAGCCAGAAAAAAATAATTAAAGAATTAAATTTTTTTTATATAAAATAAAAATTATAATAGATTATATTTAATTAAATACTAAATTTTTTATATCATATTATAATAAAAACATAGAATTAGAGCTCAAAAAATATAAAATTAACACATTACAATTAACTTATACAAAAATTAAATAAAAATATAATAAGTTAATAATTATTAGTATTATTCATGAATAAAATAAATGTATTAACTAAAAAATCTAAGCAAATAGAAATCTCAATTAAACACACTAAAATTTATAGTCGTTAAAACTAAAATAAATATATGAAAATATAAAAAGTAAAATTTGATTTAGAATTTTAAACTTGAGACTATATTTAAAAATATATATTTATAAATAATATAACACTGACCAATAATAATAAAAATAATAAATCTTTTATATACAAAAATTTCAAATAAATTCTAAAAGATTATTAAAATAAAATGTCAAACAATATAATATTAGATAAAGTTAAAATTTTAGTTAAATTAAAACATGATAAACATAAACTTAAAATTTTTAATATGAACTTTATCATATACTTATTTTTTTTAATTTTATTTTTATAATGTTGAGTTTAAAGTTAAATTTTAAAACTTTTTTTTAGATTATCACATTTAAGAAGAATTTTCACATAATATATGACTACAATTTTATTTTTGTTACTAATAGTTACCAAATACATGAAAAAATATATATATATTTAACCTTTTTATTTACAATTCATATCATTTTTATCCATATATTTGTTAAATATTGTTAATATATTTCAAAATATGCACATAAAAATTATATATAATATATTATTACAAATAAAATATTTATTTAATGCTAAAAATATACACGTAATTAATTTTTTGTAAAAAAATTGGCCGAAGCTCTAACCCCGCCTAACTATCACTATCCTCCGCCCCTGCTTCTTAACAAAAAAAATATGTTCTTTTTTCTTACCATATAAATCAATATATATTTTTTAATATTATATAAAAATAAACATATAATTTTTTATTAAAAAATTAAAATTAAACTAGTAAATAAATGCACGATAGTTCTTCAATACCAAACAATCTCATAATCACAAAATCGTAAAACCCATTCCAATAAGCTCACAAAATAAAATTATTGGTGATCCACTTAAAACTAGTATTATAATCCTGATTCTTGATGATTGTTTCAAAACTTAATTGCAAATGAATAGTATTAAACTAATGGGACAGAATCAAACAAATTAGAACCATGGCTCGCATAAGCAACAAGGTGTAGTAGTACCATTAGGAACAAATTCATATGCCAGTAAAGGAACTTCTCTCACTAAACAATATCTTAAGAGCTTCAAAATATTTTTTATGGTTAATTTGAAACAACACAACTATCTCATTAATAAGTTGCTCCATTTTACTTAGATCGACAACCTTAAACTTCTTGATGACAACAACTATATTATTTGGTAAAACACATGTATAAACTATATCATAACTTTTGAAATAGTTAAATATTAAATTAATAATTAGTTTCCTTGTTAGTATTGGAGACTATTATGATTAGGATATTATATAATTATTATAATATTTTTCTATTAGTTTAGGAGTCATATTTAGAGTTCCATTAGGATTAGAATTTTAGTTATTATCACTACAAATATCAATGCAATCCTTCAATATTATATGAATGAGAATAAGATGTCTCTCTTTAATTTTCTTTAATTTTCTTATTCTCCTCTATACCTATTTTGATTATCTCTATACAATTATTTCTGTTTCATAATTTAACTTGGTATCAGAGCAGTATTTGAATCCTAAACACTAATATACACTTTTCTAAATTCTTTGTCTTTATTTGATATCTTTCTTCAATTTTCAGAGAAAAGAAAAAAATTTACCTTCTATTCGGTCTTCATCACCGTCTGCCTCACCAACTCTCTGTCAGCGCCTGTCTCATCGTCCGCACGTCGGCCAGCCTCCGCGCCGCCTGTCCGCAGCCTGTCTGTAGATCTGTCTCACCATTTCCATCCAGATCTTTCTCCAGACCAGTCACCACCAGTCGCCATCCGTATACCAACCAGATCCACCATCCTCTCTGTCAGTGCGCCACCAGCACCAGTCACCAGATCTGTAACCCAGTCACGCACGCCATCAGAACAGTCACCAGGCAGCCCAGCATCCAACTCTGCACGCCTCTACTTCGTCCATCACCTGGTATCAGTCACCACCAGTCACCGTCTGCTGTCCAGTCATCGTGCCTCTCACCGTCCGACCAATCCACAACCCTCTCTGCGCCATGCCAGATCCACCATCATGACCATCCACCAGCCCACCATCTGAGCTAGTGATACCATCCGCGCGTCGTAGCGCACCTGTCCCTCCACGCATTAGTCTCTGCTCCACACCATCCTCTTGTCTCCACTCCACCTATCCTCGCAGTGCCTGCTTTCCCTCACGTCGCTTGTCGCACCGCGCTGCTCCAGATCTGCCTCGTGCTGCTTGTCGTCTCCACCGCCAGATCTCACTCACCAAAACCCTAGCCCAACTACAAGACACCCCAAGGCAGCCCATCTCTTAACCAAACCCTAGCCCAACAGCATCTTAGCCCATTCAACAACCCAAGCCCATTCAGCTAGCCCATCCAAACCCATCAGCCCACACTTTAGCCCATTGATTCAAGTCCAAATCCAAGTTCACTGATTCAAGCCCAAGGCCCAACTATCCCAGCATCCAGTCCAAACTCACTTGCCCAATCAGCAGTCCAGTCAACAAATCAGTCAGCAGTCAAGTCAACGGTCCAATTAGCAAAAAAAAATTCATGGGTTTATTTTCTATGAATATGTGGCAATTGTACTTTCTAGTTGACATCAATTGTAGACGACAGGGGGAGTTTTGTTATAGCCATCTACAATTGAGGAGCATTATAGCTGTTAGATATGTATATATTAATTGTGATTAGCTGTATATTAGGTATATATATATTTAGTTTAATTATAGGGATCCTATTTAATAACTTTCCTAAGTTAGAATCTAAGTTTTGTGTATATATTTGTGTATTATCTTTCAATGCAATAACAAGAAATTATTCAATTCAATCTTGAATAACATGGTATCAGAGCATTAAGGTTACAAAATTGGAATTTTCTCCAAATTAGAGTTTGGTTTTGGGTAAACACGAATCAGGTGTTAGTGCATTTTTGGGACCCAAGTTGGAACACCTTTTTCGAGTCAACATTTATTCTCACCGCCGGCATAGGGACGAAGCCCAGCCGCCGATCGACAAAACCCCAAAATTCGGCTACCAGACGAGCCGCGAGTGGCCCCCACGCACCACAGCGAGTTTCTGCGTTCTTCCCACGCGTCGGCCATTTACTCTCACCGCCGGTACAGGGAGGAAGCCCAACCGCCGATTGGCAAAACCCCAAAATCTGGTGACCAGATGAGCCGCGAATGGCCCCCATGCGCCACCACGAGTTTTTGCGTTCTTCCCACGCGTCGGCACGTGACGGCACGTTTCTGCCTGAAATTTTCTCCGGTCGACCTCGTGCTGCTCGCCGGCGTTCCCTTGTGTCATCTGTGGTGGTTCGGCACTCATTGGTTCAGGTTTGGGTTCTTCCAATTCGGGTTTTGGCCAATTTTGCGTTCTTGTTCGCTACCTTTTCTGTTCGCTGCTTTGTTGGATTTTGTTTGTTCGCTTGTTCGCTGTCTTGTTGTTTGTAGGAGTTATGACTGAAAAGAAATCTAGTGTTGTGACGGATATGGTGCCTGTAATGTCTAAAATCACGGACCATAAGCTCAATGGCTCGAATTATTTGGATTGGAGCATGACCATTTGACTTTATTTGAGAAGTATTGATAAACATAATCATTTGACTGACGATCCTCCTAACGATGATTCAAAGCAGACATGGCTTCGAGAAGACGCTCGTTTATTTCTGCAGATTCGAAACTCTATTGAGAGCGAGGTAATTGGCTTGATCAATCATTGTGAATTTGTTAAGGAATTGGTGGATTATTTGGATTTCTTATATTCTGGTAAAGGAAACCTTTCTCGCATGTATGAGGTATGCAAGGCATTTTACCGTGCAGACAAGCAAGATCAGTCTCTTACGAGTTATTTTATGGAATTTAAGAAGACTTATGAGGAGCTCAATACTTTGATGCCTTTTAGTCCTGATGTGAAGGTTTAGCAACGCCAACGAGAGCAAATGGCTGTCATGAGTTTTCTTGCTGGTCTTCCCTCTGACTTTGAGACTGCTAAGTCACAAGTTCTTTCTGGTTCTGAGATCTCCTCTTTACAAGAAGTGTTTAGTCGAGTACTTCGTACAGAAGGCACTCCACCTGCTCAATTAAATGGTGCTTTGGTCAGCCGAAATAATAACTATGAGCCTGGAAGGTCAACCTATATGAGTGGAAACAAAGGAGGCGGCTTGCAAGGGTTTGAAACTCGACCACAAGATCCGGGAGGAATTGTGTGTTACTATTGTAGCAAACCAGGACATACGAAACGTGACTGTAGAAAGCTTCAGTACAAGAATCAGAAAGGTCACTCGGCTCATATTGCATCCACTCATGATACCTCTGAAAAATCGGTTCTTATCTCTGCAGATGAATTTATCAAATTCTCACAGTATCAAGAATCACTAAAGCCTTCATCACCTTCTGTCACTGCTATTATTGATTCAGGTAAACCAAATGCGTGTCTTCTTTCTTCATCTTCCAAATGGGTTATTGATTCTAGTGCCACAGATCACATGACAGGTAATTCTAGTCTCTTTTCTACTCTTCAGTCACACACTTCCACCTCTACTGTTACCTTAGCCGATGGGTCACCATCTCGTGTTCTTGGATCTGGCACAATCACTCCTACTCCTTTGCTTCCTTTGTCGTCTGTCTTACATTTACCTAACTTATCATTTAATTTGATTTCTGTAAGTCAACTTACTCGCAATCTTAACTGTTGTATCTCATTCTTTCCTACTTATTGCTTATTTCAGGATCTTATGACGAAGAAGATTATTGGTAAAGGACATGAATTTGGAGGCCTCTACATTCTTGACACACCAATACCAAAATCTGTTGCTTGCTCTGGTGTAACCTCTCCCTTCGAGGCACATTGTAGACTGGGTCATCCATCTCTTCCTTTACTTAAGAAGCTTTGTCCTCAGTTTAGTAAGGTGTCTTCATTAGATTGTGAGTCTTGTTAGTTTGCAAAACATCATCGTCTTAGTTCGAGTCCAAGAGTTAATAAACGTGCAAGTGTTCCTTTTGAATTAGTTCATTCTGATGTTTGGGGTCCTTGCCCTATTTTGTCTAAACCTGGATTTAAGTATTTTGTTACTTTTGTGGATGATTATTCTCGTGTAACTTGGTTATATTTAATGAAGAGTCGCTCTGAGTTGTTTTCTATTTTTTGTGCATTTTGTGCTGAGATTAAAACTCAATTTAATGTTTCAATTCGTACTTTGCGAAGTGATAATGCTAAAGAATATACATCTGCTTTGTTTCAATCTTATATGGTTCAAAATGGCATGCTTCATGAAACTTCTTGTGTTGATACTCCATCTCAAAATGGAGTGGCAGAACGTAAGAACAGACATCTTCTTGAAACTGCACGTGCCTTGTTATTTCAAATGAATGTTTCTAAACCTTGTTGGGCTAATGCAGTTTCAACAGCATGTTTTCTTATTAATCGCATGCCCTCATATGTTCTTCATGATGAGATTCCTTACAACATCCTGTTTCCTAATAAGTCACTATTTTCGGTTGACCCTAAGATATTTGGTAGCACTTGTTTTGTTCGAGATGTTCGTCCGCATGTTACTAAATTAGATCCCAAGTCTTTGAAGTGTATCTTCCTTGGTTATTCTCGTCTTCAAAAAGGTTATAGATGTTATTGTCCTAGTCTTAACAAATATCTTGTCTCAATTGATGTTACTTTCATGGAAGACACACCCTATTTTTCGTCTTCTTTGCCTTCCGCACGTCAGGGGGAGGATGATAATTTGTTAGTCTATTCTATCACTTCATTTGAACCTGTCTCGGATCCAGCTCCTGTCAAACCTCCCATTATTCACGTCTACTCCAGACATAGACCTTCTGATTCATGTCCTGCACCTGCTCCTTCGTCTTCAGATCCAGTTATGAGCGATGATTTTCCTATTGCTTTACGCAAAGGTAAACGTCAATGTACTTATCCTATTTCTTCTTTTGTTTCTTATAACTGTTTGTCATCTTCCTCTTGCTCTTTTATTGCCTCTCTTGATTCTATTTCTATCCCTAAAACTATTCACGAAGCCATATCTCACCCTGATTGGCATCATGCAATGATAGAGGAAATGAATGCTTTAGATGACAATGGTACTTGGGACTTGGTTAATTTACCTTCGGGAAAACGAGCTATAGGATGCAAATGGGTGTTCACAGTTAAGGTTAATCCGGATGGGTCAGTTGCTCGATTAAAGGCCCGTCTTGTTGCTAAGGGATATGCTCAAACCTATGGAGTGGACTATTTTGACACTTTCTCTCCTGTTGCTAAATTGACCTCTGTTCGGTTGTTTATTTCTATGGCAGCTACTCATAATTGGCCTTTGCATCAACTAGATATCAAGAACGCTTTTCTTCATGGTGATCTTCAAAAGGAGGTGTATATGGAGCAACCTCCTGGTTTTGTTGCTCAGGGGGAGTCTGGGCGAGTTTGTCGTCTTCGCAAATCTCTGTATGGTTTGAAACAGAGTCCTCGTGCTTGGTTTGGAAAATTTAGTCAAGCTATAGAAACGTTTGGTATGATGAAAAGCAAGTCTGACCATTCTGTGTTCTACAAACAATCAGAAGCTGGTATCATTCTTTTAGTTGTGTATGTGGATGACATTGTTATTACTGGAAGTGATACTACGGGAATTTCATCTCTTAAGTCTTTCTTGCATACTCAATTTCACACGAAAGATTTGGGAATGCTAAAGTATTTCTTGGGTGTTGAAGTCACAAGGAGTAAAAAAGGTATCTTTCTATCTCAGAGAAAATACGTTCTTGACTTATTAACTGAGACAGGAAAATTAGGAGCAAAGCCTTGTAGTGCTCCAATGAATCCGAACATCCACCTTACAGGAGATGGGGAACTATTTAAAGATGCTGAGAGATATCGAAGGTTGGTTGGAAAGCTGAATTACCTTACCATGACTCGTCCAGACATTGCATATTTAGTCAGTGTTGTTAGTCAATTTATGTCATCCCCAACAGTTCACCATTGAGCAGCGTTAGAGCAAATTTTGTGTTACTTGAAAGGAGCACCTGGACGTGGTATCTTGTATGCAAATCATGGGCACACTCATATTGAATGTTTTTCATATGCAGATTGGGCAGGTTCCAAAGTGGATAGAAGATCCACATCAGGCTATTGTATTTTTGTTGGAGGAAATTTGGTCTCATGGAAGAGTAAGAAGCAGAATGTGGTGTCACGATCGAGTGCAAAGTCAGAATATAGAGCTATGGCACAGTCTGCGTGTGAGATAATGTGGATATACCAGCTCTTGAATGAAGTAGGTCTTAAAACTTCAGTACCAGCAAAATTGTGGTGTGATAACCAAGCTGCTCTTCATATTGCTTTTAATCCTGTATTTCATGAGCGAACTAAACACATTGAAATTGATTGTCATTTCGTCCGCGAGAAAATTCAGCAAGGTTTGATTTCTACAGGATATGTGAAGACTGGAGAACAACTAGGAGATATCTTCACGAAAGCTTTAAATGGGGTTCGGGTTGATTATCTTTGTAACAAGTTGGGCATGATTAATATCTATGCTCCAACTTGAGGGGGAGTGTTAGATATGTATATATTAATTGTGATTAGCTGTATATTAGGTATATATATATTTAGTTTAATTATAGGAATCCTATTTAATAACTTTCCTAAGTTAGAATCTAAGTTTTGTGTATATATATGTGTATTATCTTTCAATGCAATAACAAGAAATTATTCAATTCAATCTTGAATAACAATAGCCATCTACAATTGAGCATGTTGACTTCTTCTATATGTAGTTTTGTCTGTGGCTTCATCCTCAGTGTTATCATCAGGGAGGTCATCACTAGCATCATCTATCATACATATATCTCACTGTCATCTCCATCACTATTGTCTGCCATCTCAGTTTAGCAGCAATCGACTTCAATCACGGCCCACCAGTGTCGTTATCAAACCACGGCCCATCAGCGTTGTTCTCAACCACAATGTCATTTGTCAATTTTACGACTATTAGTATCATCTGTTTTCACCACTGTCGCCTTCAAGGATTCACGACTGTTGGTATCAGTCTCAATCTCAATCTCACTATTCAAGTTGGGCATGTGTGATATTTATGCTCCAATTTGTGGGGAAGAGTTAAAGACTGTCTTCTTGTCAAGCTCACGACTTCGTAGCCACGTTTTCTAGAATGATCAACCAACCCACCGTCGTTTTCTAGAAAGGTCAACCGGCCCACCGTCGTGTGTCGTCATCATAGCCGCATTTTCTAAAAAGATCAACCGACTCACTGTCGTTTTCTAAAAAGGTCAATCGGTCAAGTTTTTGCTTATTTTTATTTATGTTGTCCAATCTAAACATAAATTATGTTCAGCTTGAGGAGGAGTGTTGAAATAGTTGAATATTATATTAATAATTAGTTTCCTTGTTAGTATTGGAGACTATTATGATTAGGATATTAGATAATTATTATAATATTTTTCTATTAGTTTATGAGTCTTATTTAGAGTTCTATTAGGATTAGGATTTTAGTTATTATCAGTATAAATCTCAATGTAATCCTTCAATATTATATGAATAAGAATAAGATGTCTCTCTTTAATTTTCTTATTCTCCTCTATACCTATTTTAATTATCTCTATACAATTATTTCCGCATCATAATTTAACTACAACCCCCTCTACCAACAATTGCATTCTCATCATGGTTGTTGGTAGCATTTATATTAACTCTTCTTCAGTAAAAATTGTAGTTGTTATACAGAGATTTTTTTTGTTAAAAGAGTCTTTGTTGTAAAATTAGGCCACCATTATGTTAGAAGAACCTTTCTATTAATCTGACTAGCTTTCTCGCTTTCTCTTCCTCAAGATCAAGTGTAGCAAATAGCTACTTACTAGTCATTTCATTTAACAAAAAGTATAGCAATGATCCAATATTTTAAAAAAAAAAAAAAACATATTATTTATAGATGAATAATTTTATGTTCATGAAAATATTTAAATATAATGAATAATAGTGTATTGATAATATGAATTCAAATCAATAATTTTTATTTAATAAAAATACAACTAAAATATCAAACCCAGTTAATTGGTATTGCTGTCTTTTGTGTTCATAAATTTTCATTTTACTATATGCACGGACTCTGTTTTATTACATGAAAGGACATCTTAAAGTCCTATAAAAAATGAATAGTTAGCCTATACAAGAAACCATTATTTAAATAGTGAAGCTACCAAATGAATAGTTAGCCTCTATAATTTCTATAACGCAAGAAGTCATTTTTTATTTAAAAAACTGCTTCTGTGATTATTCATGTCAAATTTTTTTTTTTAAATGTATGTTTTTAAAAATATATATATAAATTAATCATTTGTTATGTGATATCACTTTTTTCAAAATTGGTATCCTAAATTGTCATGAAAAAAAATTAGATTAAGTATTCTAATTACAATTATTTAAGCATTTAACCCTATAGTAATTTCTATATTTTTTCTCAACACAGTTTTTTCCTTAATTTATTCATATTTACTTAAGTGTGATTAGCATAGTAGCTAAGGAATAAAATAGCATTTAAGGACATATGGTAGACTTTTTGGTCTTCTTCTTGTATGTATATGGACACCAAAGTTAACCAGATCAATAATCTAAGGCCAGTTAATATGCGTTTGGTATTTTAATGAAAATAAGGGTCGATATTTGTAGGAGGGAATTTATCATTTGTATTATATATATTAAAAAGAAGGTCACGAATTTTTTAATTAATATTTATTTTTAATTAAAAAAATATATAATTTGTATATTATTTTAGTAAAAATATATGTAAATTATTTAGTGTTAAAAGTCTAAAATTTAAAATTTATGTGAGGCACAATCATATTTTGTATATGTAATTTATCTATAATATTATAAATATTATATTTAAAATTTTATTTATCAAGAGTTGAGGTGAGACATGTGCTCCTTCTAACCCTTAAACACATATATCCCAGCATATTTAGATCAATATTATCAAACTAGTATCTTATTAGTTCTTATATTTAACAAAAAGTAAAATACTGATCCAATTTAAAAAAATATATTTATAAAAAGATAACTTATTTTTATGAAAATATTTAAATCAAAGGAATAATAGTATATTAATTTAATAATATAAGTTTAAATGAATATTTTTATTTAATAAAGATATAACTAAATACTTTAGTTAATATAGCACCATATTGCTATCTGTTTCTTTTTTTGGTTTATTTAAAAAATTTATTTCACTATCTGCATGCAGCATGTTTCATTACACGTAGGGCTGTTCAAAAATCAGACCAAATTGATTAAAACTAAAAAATTAAATCGGATAGAACCAAATAATTTTATAAATCAAACAGTCCAGTTTAGTTTTTATTTCTTCAAATCGTTTTACGAATGATTCGGTTCGGTTATACGAATTTTCATACCGAACCGGACCATTACATATAATTTTTAAATTATTTTTAATATATTATTCTTTAAAAAAATTAAAAAATATATATTAATTATATATCTTCTCATAATTAAAGTATACAACCCTAACTCCCTAACTTATTTTTAATATATTATTTATGAATTAATGTATTATTGTATTTTGTTGTAGAATTTGCAAAAATATTTAGCTCTATATTGTAATTGATTTTATAATTATTTTTATAATGTTTATATAATTTATGTAGGATGTAATATGATTTATATTTGTAGTATATATTAATTAATTTGTTTAGAGTCAATGATTTTTTTCTTTATGTTATTTTCAAGTTTTAATAAGTTTGGAGAAAAAAATTACAAAAAATATGAAAACTGTCAAAAACCGTTAACCAAACAGGACCAAACTGGATTGGACTATTCGATTTTAATAATTTTATTAGACAACGGTTCGATTAAAAAAATATGTTCGATATAATTTATTTATTTTTTTGCTAAAAATTAGACTGAACTGATCCATTGATACCCCTAATTACACAAAAGGACAGTCCTACCGACCGTTAGTTCATTGTTTAAAAAAAAAAAAAAGGTAAATGCAAAATTACTTTCACGTTGAACAAGCCACTAAATGAAAAATTGGCCTGGTTCTAAAATTTTTATAAATAAGAAGTTATTCTTCAATAATATATATATATATATATATTAATCATAAATAAATTAAATCAATAGTGTAGAAAATATTATAATTTAAATATAAAATTAATTAATAAATTTAAAAATTAAGATAAAATTAAATAATATATTCATTATTAAATGTAAATAATTTAACGATAATATATAATTGATTAAATTCATTGGTTAAATAATGATTTTCTAATCCTGACCCTTTTTTCGATGGTTAATTTTAGTTAGTGTCTTCAAAGCACAAAGTAATAAGTTTTTCCTAGAGAAAGTTCTTAATTGACCTCGATTCTTTTTATAGGCCCTTATGAAGCAAGACTGGATCAAAGTGATCAATTTTATTTGGTTTCAAAGACAAAGTAACAAGTTTTGGAAACTACTATTACCTCTAAATATATATAATTCTTATAAAATAATGAAAATATTTAATACCTTACAAAACAATAAAATTTTAAAATAACTTACAAAAATAATAAAAATAGGTAATATCTTACAAACAAGATAAAAATACATACTCCTTAAAAATATCAAAAATAGTAAAAAATCAAAAAATAATGAAAGTAGAAACATAAGATATTTTTGGATGTTTATAAAAAAAATCATATTTAATTTTTTTTAAGAAATTCAAAAATTAAAATTAAACCTTAAAGAAGAAGATGGATTTAAAGAAGAATCATTCTCTAAAATAAAAAAAATTATTCTCAATAAAAGATATAATACATTATATGTATAGAAAGTTTATTAATATTCTGTGCTAATTTGAGCTAGCTCGTTTGTGTTTAATTTAAATTCGGTCATACATTTGCTGGCTCAAATTAAACTTGATTCAAGGTAGATTTGGACCTCAAATTAGCTTAGCTCGCACAAATTTTCACCCAAATTGTCAAGCATATGGCAAGAAAAAGCAAAGAAATTACCTAAAGGCCAAAGGGTCATGACTTTGTATGATCTAGCTTTTGCATTACAAAAATAATTATTGTATTTTTTTAACTGTGTTTGAAAAAATGACACCACAAGATAAATACTCAATTTTATGTTTTTTTTTTCCGACTTTTTTGTCTTTTTTTGTAAATTGATTTAAAAAATTGTTTAATAATTATTTATGTTAAAATTTTCTTTTTTAAATATAATTAAAAATAACAATTTAAAAAAATAAATAAAAGTTGATCATTTATCATATGATATCACTTTTTAAATTTGGTAGTGTAAATTGTCAAAAAAAAAAAAAAAAAAAAAACTATTAAACTTAAATACTTTAATTATAACAACTAGCTGCTGCGACATTTATTCCTATCATAATTTCTATATAACTTTCTCACCAAGCTTAAAGTTTTTTTTCCCCTTAATTTGTCCATATTTACTTAAATGTATCTCATTATATTAGCCTTATTAAGTCGAAATAAAATAGCATATAAGGACATATGGTAAGACTTTTTGGTATTCTGTATTTACATGGACACCAAATTTGACAAGACCAATAGTCAAAGATGACTTAAAATGAGATTAGTATTTTAGTGTTACTTTTATTAAATAAAAGGTACACATTTAAGCATATATTATTAATTATTTTATTTAACAAAAAATATAATAATTTTTAATTTAAAAAAAAATATTATTTATAAAATAATAATTTTTTCTTTATAAAAATATTTAAATCAAAAAATAATAATATATTAATTTAATAATATAAATTTAAATATATACTTTTTATTTAATAAAGATACAACTAAAATACCAAACATAATATTGCTATCTTTTTTGTTTATAAAGACATATGGTAAACTTTTTGGTCTTTTTCTTGTACGTATATGGACACCAAATTTAACGAGACCAATAATCTAAGGCCAGTTAATATGCGTTTGGTATTTTAATGAAAATAAGGTTAGATATTTGTAGGGGTCGATTTATCATTTGTATTAAAAAGGGCATCATATATATATATATATATTAAAAAGAATGTGCCGTATTTTTTAATTAATATTTATTTTTTATTAAAAATATATAATTTATATCTCAAAAATATGTATAAATTATAGAGTTTTAAAAGTATAAAATTTAGGTGGAGCACAATTATATTTTATATATGTAATTTGTCTATAATATTATAAATATTAACTTATCAAGAGCTGAGATGGGACATGTGTTTCTTCTAATCCTTAAACACATTGTCCCAGCATATTTGTACATATATTATCAAACTAGTATGTTACTAAATTTTATATTTAACAAAAAGAATAATAATGGTCCAATTTTAGAAAAAAAATATTTATAAAAAGGTAACTTGTATTTATAGAAGTATTTAAATTAAAGAAATAATAATGTATTAATTTAATAATATAAGTTTAAATAAATATTTTTATTTAATAAAGGTATAAATAAATACTTTAGTTAATATTGCATCATATTGTTATCTTCTTCTTTTTTGGTTTATTTAAAAAATTTATTTCACAATTTACATGCAGTATGTTTGATTACACGAAAGGACAGTCCTACCAACCATTAGTTCATTGTTACAAAATACAAAAAAAAAAAAAAAAAAAAAAAAAAAAAAAAGAAGAAGAAGAAGAAGAAGAAGAAAAGATAAATGTGCAGTTATTTTCACAATGAACAAGGCACTAAATGAATAATTGGTTTCTAAAATTTCTATAAATAAAAAGTCATTCTTTAATAATTTAATTGTATAGTATAATTTTTTTTATATTTGTAATTTTATTTTTACTTCCTTTAAAAGAAAACATATGTTTATTTTTCTTGCAATATTAATGAGCATATATTTTTTCAAAAAATAGGATTCATAGACCAATATTAATAACCAATAAATCTAACAAATCTTTTTAGCCATAAAATAAATTAAATCAATGGTGCAAAATATATCATAATTTGAAGTTTGAAATTAGTTAATAAATTCAAAAATTAAGACAAAATTAAATAATATATTATGTGAATCATTTAACGATAATATATAATTGATTAAATTTATTGATTAATAATATTAGTTTGCTAATCTTTCCCTCTTTTCGATGGTTAATTTTAGTTAGTGTTATCAAAGGACAAAGTAATAAGTTTTTCCAAGAGAAAGTTCTTAATTGACCTTGATTCTTTTTATAGGCCTGTATGAAGCAAGACTGGATCAAAGTAGCAAATGGTCAAGTATATGGCAAGAAAGAGAAAGTTCAAGCGTCGTGACCTTGTATGAATTTACAAAAAATTTAGAAAAATGGATGTGTTAATTACACCATAGGTATTCAAAAACTTAATATGGGTTGATCTGGCTATTGCATTGCATAAGTAATTTATAGTAAAGAACTTTTTTTTTTTTTTTGGTTGAACGATAAGATACATTAATGTACGATGTATATGGACGGAACCATGTTTGGGGCCCAGTTTCCTAACCCTCAAGATCGTTTATATATACGTATAATATAATAAACAAAACATCAAATATATATATTAAATATGTAATTTTTTTCATAAAATTTATATTATAGTGACATCTTTTGTATATTTCAATTTTAGTAGTTGATATTCATAAAATTATGAACATTTGATACTCCTCCATATAATAATCTGTTAATTTTTTATATATACAACTATTATTTAGTCAAATTAAAATTATATTTTTAACTGTTTGTTATTATGCACATTTTAGTGGTACGGTTTCAATTTTTATTTATAATAATTGTGTGTATGTGTAAGTGTGTGGTCATATATTAAAAAATAGCTATTTATTTCATTTTATATCACTAATAATACGAAATAAAAATAAAAATATCAAAAAATTATAATTATATTTTTATGCAATAATTTTATATTTAAATATTAAATTTTATTTATTTATCACTTAAAACTTGATTTTTTTTTAATATTTTCGTTCTAGTTTTGTTGTCGACAATATCACCCATAGTAGAGAACTCATGTATGGTAAAAAGAAAAGGGAAAGACTAATCATAGGGTATAAAGTCAGATTAGAAACCGTGTACATATTACTTCCTATTGCAAGCCATAGACAAATCAAATTGTTGAGGTGAGAACAGATATATATAAAATTCAATGGAAAAAGTAAAAATTATTGTATGGCCTATGACTATTCTCTAATCTCCCAGCCAACACCAATACTCGAAAGGGACACAAGTGAAGTAACATACCGTGAAATTAACGGATTTACAATAATCATGATGATAAGTCAATAACAATGCTGAACAGAGACTAAGCTAGATTTTACTAAATTTATAGTTGAAGACTTGAAGTATACATGTCATGGGATATATAAAAATAAAAAGTAGAAACGTGGGAATTTTCATGTGAATACTTTTTCATCTATGTTTATCTAGTACATGTGTTTTATTTAAGGGTTAATTACATTTTATATTTATAATATATGGGTGAGTTAAAAAATACTAAAAATATTTAATTAGTTATAATTATGCTCCTAATGTAATAGGTAACGATAAAAATATATCTAATTGATAACTGACATTAAATTATTTAACATAATTACTTTTGTTGAGAATATTTTGATAAAATCATGTATTTGGGCAATAAATAACTATGTTTTATACCCACAACGTATGAAATGAGTTACAAAAATATTCAAAATATTTATTTAGTTGCAATAATACATATAACGTTATGGGTATGGATGAAAACTTGCCCAATTGATACCCATAATATTATAAGCATGTTTTTATCATTACTCGTAACATTGTAAACATAATTGTAACTAAGTAAACATTTTAGATATTTTTGCAACTCACTCCTTATGTTGTGGGCATAAAACGTAATTAACCCTACTACCTAAACACATGATTTTACCAAAACATTTTCAATAAAAGCAACTATCACTACAAGAAAAAAGAGTTTTAGGTACACTTGTTAACTGTACCTAAAAAGTTTTAAATACGGTTGTCTTTGCACTTGTAACCGTACCAATAGCCACTGTCGCCATAAGTTCATCTAATTTTCAGTACGGTTAACATCCGTACCTAAAAGTCTATAGACACAGTTGTTAACCATACTTATTAACCATACCTAAAAACTTTTAGGCACGATTATGTATAGTTTTATATCTTTTAGGTACGGTTAACAATCGTATCTAAAAGGTATTTTTTTTTAATATTAATTTTCGGTACTAATTTTTTAAACCTTTTTGTATGCCCTGCTCATTTTGAGACTATACATGCTCATTTCAGAATTTGATCAAAAATTCATAAACACAAGTATACATATCACTTAATTACATCAATAATATTAAAATACACGAGCTAATGCCACTAACCAAAACCAACTATATATACATATAAGTTAAATCTAATTAATATCAAAATATTAATTATATAATTAACTAACTATTGCATGTGTCCAATATTATAAATAAGAAATTGACATACTTTTCTTCGACAAACATCAAATTCTTTCCGTGTGTATGTTTTATTTTCTGCAAACTAAAAAAAATGTAAAAAAACTAAAAGATAGTTAATATAATGATTTAAAAAGCTTATATTAAACTAGCTATTAACAAATATTGTATGTACATGCATGAATTATTTTTTTAACTTAATAGTAGTGATCGAGACTTTCTTCATTGATATATAATATCTCCCATATATCTGATCACGAAAAAACCACACTCGATACCATTATTTTGAGTAGGTGCCTACACAAATATATAGGACAACATAAATGTATAATTAATTAATATTCACTAACTTTGCTAAATATTTATTTGTAATTAAAAATATACATACATATAATAAATAATAAATTAATACTAATTTTAATAGGTCAGAAATTAAGTGGTGGCTTAAACGAACGTGATATAGTGAAAATATAATTTTGTTAGCAGTCAAAGCATTGATAATCTAAAGCATTGCACATAGCTTGCTATTATGTAAACAGAAGTCCCTCTACAACACTTCAGTTTAAAACTCCTGAGGAGGTATGGAGTGAAAAACCAACAGATTATAGTGTACATAAGGTATTTGGTTGTACACCATACATGCATTCGGTATTTTTGGTATTTGAGATGGTTATACGGTTTTTATTTGATGAAATTATATCTTGTTTTAAAGCTTGACATGTCTAGTGTTTAAAATATTTTATGGTTTGTTATTTCGATATTTCTAGACAAAATTATGCTTGTTTAACCAAGAATATGTCAAGTGAAAGAGGTGCTAGAAAAACTGTTTAAAAAACCAATCTTCTTTTTATTAATTAATAATATTATTTACTTTTATTTAAATAAATTAATATTAAGTATGTGATGCAAAATTTGTAGGATAAATATATTAATTTGAAAAATTAACGTTCATCGTTGTGTATTTTTAATTGTCATGTTTTTCTCGATTAAATGTAAATATATTATTTTATTTAGTGAATATAGTTTTTCTTGCTAAAAATATAATTTTTAAATTTATTATAAATTAATATATATTTAATTAATTAATTCAATATAATAATTGTTTGAAATTAATTAAGAAAAAGAATATTTTACTTTTGTAACAGAATATATTTCTTAATGTAATATTTAGACCAATAGTTTAGAGATGAAAAAAATAGTGCAATTATTGGATAAAAATAGTGAAAAAATTGCACCAAAAAAAGTTGAAAATATACCAAAAGTAACATTTATAAATTTATAATAATAAAAATAGTACATCAATAACATTGAATGGTATTCAACCGGACGATATTTAATATTAACCTGATCTAGATTACAATAGTTTAACTAGAGTGTCATTAAAAGAAATATGATGCAACAATTTTTTTAATAGTAAAAATATATTATTTAAACACAAGGTACTATTTATTTTTGTCAAGACAAAGGTGTTAGAGGTATTATACCACGTTGCTTAAGCATAAGACTAATGGAAGGTTTATAACTAATCTTGAAACTTAGTAACATTAGATATTAACCTTTTAATAGTAGATGACTCGTGTTGTTTATATACTATATAAATTTTACATGAGCTTCAGTCGATCAATGGGCTAAAAATGTTAGGCCTCATCTAACAAAGAAAATGAATTGGTCTTGTGAAAGAAAAAAATGACCCAAATAGAATAGAATATAACAAAATAGGTTAAAAATACAAAGTAATGGGCTTTGCAAAAGGCAAATACCCAAACTTTGAGGAAAATGTTAAAGAAATTATCCTATATTACTTAAGCATGATATTAATGTAATGTTTAAAAGTAATCATGAGACTTAGCTACTTTAAATATTAACTTTTTAAGGAGTGAATGTATCATATTACTTACAAATTTTACAAAGGGTACTATTTTTATTGTTGCAACTTTTAAGAGGTGTTATTTCTTTTTTCCATTGAAATTTTGGGTTTGAAATGGACTTATTTTCTTGAGTGGTAGCCTTAAAATTCCATCACCATTCTCCTTATATCAAATTAAGAGTAGTTTTCTTTTTTTCTTTGTTTTTTTTTTATTTTTTTTTTGTTAGGAAAAAACCCCACTAAGGAGGAGAATCGTGGTTGCTTTGCAGACCTACCGACATGTCCCCTTAGGTCATAACACACTCAGACCAGGATACCCACCTCAGGCTAACAGGCATATGGCTTGACAAATCGCACTTAAAAGTCATTAGCTCAACAGAGAGAGCTTTGTGTCCTTCAAGACTCAAACCGCTGACTTTCTATACAGACATTCACTGACATAACGCGAGTTTAATTTCCTAATTTGACTACTCATAGTGGTTTTGATAATTTAAAATAAATAAATAAAGGACTTAACACCTTGAGAACTTCTAGCCTATATAACTTTGGCTTTAGCGAAAAATATAGAATGTCAAGAATGAAAGATAATAAAGAACAAGAATAAGTTTGATTGTAACATTAAAATTTTTTGCAAGATCAAATAGAAATGTTCATAGCTTCAAAAAATCGTTTTTAAACTAAAAACACAAAAACTTATCTTAAGCATCGTATGAAATCGCAGAAAAGTGAAAAACACTGGCATAAAAATGAAAGAGAGTTTAGGTTACTGAATAACAAAGCAGTACACATACACAAAATTATGTAATATTTTTTTAATAGTAAAATATATTATTTAAACACAAGGGTACTATTTTGTTTTTTGTCAAGACAAAGGTGTTAGAGTTATTATATCATGTTGCTTAAGCATGATACTAATGTAAAGTTTATAACTAATCTTGGGACTTAGCTACATTAGATGTTAACCTTTTAATAGTAGATGTTTCATGTTGTTTATACACTATAGAAATTTTTTATGGGCTTCAGTCGATCAATGGGTAAAAAATATTGGTCCTCATCTCGCAAAAGAAATGAATAGGCCTTACTAAAAAAAATTATCTAAATAGAATAAAATATAATAAAATAGGTTAAAATATAAAGTGATGGGCTTTGCAAAAGACAAAGACCCACACTTTACGGGAAATGATAAAGAAAGTATCCTATATTGCTTAAGCATAATATTAATATAATGTTTAAAAGTAATCATGAAACTTAGCTACCTTGAAGTTAACTTTTTAAGGAGTAGATGTCTCATGTTATTTATAAAATTCATCACCATTCTCCTTATATCAAATTAAGAGTAGTTTTCTTTTTTTCTTTGTTTTTTTTTTTGTTAGGAAAAAACCTCACTAAGGAGGAAGGTCATGACTACTTTGCAGACTTACCAGCATGTCCCCTTGGATCACCGGAAATGATTGGCCACACTTAGACTAGGATACCCACCTCAGGCTAGCAAGTGTGGTGGCTTAACAAATCGTACTTAAAAGTTAGTAGCTCAACAGAGAGAGCTTTATGTCCTTCAAGACTCAAATAGCTGACATTCTATCCGAACGGTCACCCACATAACGCAAGTTTGATTTCCTAACTCGACTACCCAGAGTAGTTTTGATAGTTTAAAAAAAAATAAAGGACATAACATCTTGAGAATTTTTAGCCTATAAACTTTGGCTTTAGCGAAAAATTTTCCGTCAATTATAGAATGTCAAGAATGTAAGATGATAAAGAACAAGAATAAGTCTGATTGTAACATTAAAATTTTTTGCAAGATCCAATAGAAATGTTCATAACATCAAAAAATAATTTTTAAAGTAAAAACACAAAAACATATCTTAAGCATCGTATGAAATAGCATAAATGTGAAAAACATTGGTGTAAAAATGAGAGAGTTTAGATTACCGAATAACAAAGCAGTACACATACACAATGCATTAGTACCATACAATTGATATGGGATTGAAGTAGCAAAAGATTGAAAATTTCACTTGGTTTTCAATAATGGTAAAGCATCAAATGAAGAAGTTGTGGCACTGAATGAACTCGAACAAACTAGAGTTGAATTTGCATCCCATAATGATTCTACTTCTTCATAACCAACATGTTGTGTGAAACTCTGCATGTTAACACCAGTTTTACTACGCTTTTGTATTTCCTCCAATTCCATTGCAACTTCTCTCATAGTAGGTCGATGCTTTCCATTCAAATTCAAACACCTTTTTGCAAGATGAGCAACTTTAATGATCTGATCTTGACTTCCACCATCATTAATGATTCGAGAATCGACAATATCACATAAACAATTCCGGTCCATACACAAAATAAAATATGTAGCGAGGCTCCTGCTTTCTTCTCTATGTTCTAATCTTGTGTTAGAAATTGGTTTCTTTCCAGTTAAGAGCTCAACCATTACAACACCAAAGCTATAAACATCACTCTTTTCAGTAAATTGACTTGATTGAAAATATTCAGGATCCAAATAACCAAATGTTCCTTTTACTTGTGTAGTAAGATGTGTCTGCTCAATGTTGACAGATCTTGATGTTCCAAAATCTGCTATTTTAGCTCTATACTTTTCGTCTAAAAGTATGTTGCTCGATTTTATATCCCGATGATAAATCGGAAAGGAAGTTGCTGAATGCAAATAGGAAAGTGCACTTCCAATTTCTGAAGCAATTCTTAAGCGCACTTCCCATGTGAGGGGAAACTCTTCATTTTGGTTATCATGAATGTATTGATAAAGTGTTCCATTGAGTATGAACTCATACACTAAAAGAGGAACTTCACTCTCTAAACAACATCCCATTAAATTGACCACATTTCTGTGCTTGATCTGAGAAAGAATGACGACTTCATTAATGAACTCCGAGCGTTTGCTTTCAGAGATTGTGCCTTCTTCATTGTTTTCTAACTTGGACTTCTTAATTGCAACAATTTTCCCATCTGCCAACATACCTTTGTAAACAGTACCCTGACCTCCTTGGCCAAGAATTCTATCCACACTGAAATGGTCGGTAGCCTTATCCAACTCCTCAAATTTGAATAATTTAATTGTCTCAACATTAACTTCCTTTGAAGATAATTGTTGTTGTAACAATAAACCTCCATTTCTTTTAAAAAACCTCTCCTTGCGTTGATCATCGATTCTTTTCTTGATGATTTTATACAATGCCCACGCGACAACTAGTAGAAGAAACGCTCCCGAAGTACTGCTAATTGCTGACAAGCAACTCAAGTAATATAGAAAATAGTTAGTGTTAAATCAATATAGGACTTAGTAGGGAATGGATCATAACATGGTCAAGCAAGTGCATTTGCTCATTGAATTATAATGTTTTCAATTTTCTATTAGTTCGATATTAAGAATCCAATTGCTATTTATTATTTATGTATTTTTATTAACAAAATTTTCAAGGTTTCAAAAGTAATTCCATGTAAATCTTATAATGAGGGATTAATACATAGTGGAACAATGCAAGAGGTGAAGACTGAATCCTACAATAAGTAAAACAAAGGGACAGGTGTAAATTATAAATAAAACAAAAATGTTTATAGTTATCTTGCATTAAATTTATAAAGTAATTTGAATAATATAGGATAAACAAGAAATTAAATCAATATTTTTATCGAAAAGTATAGAATTATAGAATTTGTGAACAAATATATAAAGTATAATTTGAGGATGTATATAAACATTTAACGCACCTATGATAAGCTTAAGAAATATTTGGGGATTTTTTTTTGTTTTTGTCGGCTTGCAATTGTAGCTTCCTTCTGTGTTGACACACTCCGTAAATGTGGGGCATTTGTTGAGATATGAATATTTACATTCATTAATATCTGTAGATCGTCGCAAACAAAAAAACAAAAGATAAAACTAAATGTCTTATTTTTAAAATAAATTTAAGAAATAAACTAATTTTAAGAGAATAATACCTTTCTATATGCACATCTTTCTCTTTTAACAAAGAACTTAACTCTTGAAGAAGTTTTCTTTTGATATATATGTCTAACAAAATCATCATGCATAATTTGACTTTGCACTTTTTGACTATTTTATTAATCTTGATCTTGGTAGTATTTTGTAATCAATGACATGAAGTTGGAATAATCGCAGTATAAAATTTAGGTGCTCACATTCATAGGTACCCTATACCAAAAAGATATCCTATTTTATAACTTTATCTATCTCCTAAAAATATAAGTAAAACAGAAGAAAGATGTTATATCTTCTTTTATTTTTCTTTGTTCATTTTATTTTAGCATATTTGCTGATATGAATATATGAATGAAAATACCTTGGCAACCATCAGGAAGGTATGGATTTCCTTGGTATCCAGGGATGCATATACAATTGTATGACCTGTCAATAAGGTATTCATGCTTACTGTTCTTGCCGCAGGGGCAGGATAGATTCTGCCGATGCAAGCAAGTATCATTGTCTATTGCCCACTCAAGAACCAAAGGTACCATGTCGTCAATAAAATTATTGAGATATTGACGGGAGAATTTGAACTTTTTATCTTCAACAAGAAAAGCATAGCTACAGTTGTTGAAATTATTTACTCTTGTATGGTTGTTGTAGCTCTGTACTTCCAATGAAATATTTTTGAGTCCTTTTGGTATTTCATTAATCTGGCAACATCCGATTCCAGAGCATGACCCATCATTTGGCACTTCATCAATGCTTTGACATTTAGAAGAGCATCCCATGTAGATATTTTCATAGTCAAGATATGCATAGGAGTCACACCCCATGACAATGAACTTGTTTTTGGTGTTGGAAATGGTAAAACTAATAGGCGAATTGAGCCAGGGCGCGTTGTGGAATATTAGCATGCCAGACTCATTATAACATTTTCGACCAACGTACACCGTGATGCTCACCTCATGATCTTTAATTGATATGTTCTTTATCAAGAGATTTTCTCCCAATATCAGGGTAGGAGGTGAGCTTGAATTAATGCATTTGACGTGAAATTTAGAATCGAGGTAACAACCATCAGTCAGGCCAAAAGGATATGGAACGACTACATCTCCACACTTGGTTTCACAGCCAGGAAGACCAAGTTGATTAGCTGTTGCAGGTGCTGATAGTATGATCATCCCTGTGATTGCCATGAGTTGCACTTGCACAACAACTCCAACAAATCCCATTTTAGTTAGTGTCTTCAAAGGTCAAGTAATATGTTTTTTTTTCCTTACAGGGGAGAGTTTCTTAATTGATCTTGATCCTTTTTATAGGCCAGTTGAATGAAAGAAAGACCAGATCAAAGTAGTAAATGGTGATATATTAATCATTTTTCTTTCTTTTTCTTTTGAAAGATAAATAATTGTAATTTTTTATTTTTTCATATTAATATCTATACTGATCTTTAATTTGAATTAGTATTATGAAGTTTTTATATTTAAATCAATTAGATATTAGCCTTTCAATAAAACATTAAACTTTTTTTTATCAATTTGTGTTGTATTATTCTTATTTCAATTAGTTCATTGTTATGAGAAAATCATGTATTATGTAATAGTCAAAACCGTATTATTGTTTGACATTTTAAGTTATTTGAACTTTTCATTTTTTGAGAAGTATATATATGTTTAATATATATAGAGATTTCATTAGTAATTCGGGCTAATTTGGATCAATTTGAGCAGTTTGTTTATATTTAGTTTGAATTTGGGCTCACATTTGTTGATTCAAATTAAATTCAATTTGAGCTAGAATTGAACAAATTTGAACTAGACTAATTTAAACCAATTCAAACTAATCAAATCCACACGAACTAACACCCTTATTGTCCAATATATTGCAAGAAAACGCAAAGAAATTACATAGAGGGTCATGACTATGTATAATCTGGCTGTTGCATTGCAAAAATAACTATCGTATATTTTTCAACTTCATTTGAAGAAAGTGACACCATAAGATAAATGCTCAATTTTCGGTTTTTTTTTTTTCTTCAGTTTTTTGTCTTTTTTTTTAATTTATTTAAAAAACTGCTTAGTAATATAAATCAAAAAAATATAGTTGAAAAAATAATTTAAAAAAACACAAAAATTGATCATTTGTCTTATGATATCATTTTTTTTAAATTAATACTATAAATTGTTATGAAAGAAACTATTAGACTTAAAAATTTTAATTATAATAGCTGGTTGACTGATTCATCGTTTATTTCTATAATAAATTTGTTTTTGAACATTTTTCTCATCCAAGAGTTTATTTTCGTTATGTATATGGACTCCAAATTTGACCGGACCAATAGTTAATGACCACTGAAATGGAAGTTGCTTTAAAGATATTTATTTGTAAAAACGGGAATGTGCACCGAATTCCTAACATAAATAAACAAAGATAAAAGTACACTTAAAAAAATTGAAAAGATATATTTATAATAAAATAAGAAAAATAATATTTATATAATTATTTTTGTTATTAGTGTAATAAAATCATTTAAATTGTATTTTATATTCATTATTGTTAAATAAAATTACCTTTAGTAAATTGTTATTGTGAGAATAATAATTTAACTTGTGTCCATATTACCTCCTTAAATAAAGAATAATGTTATATGCATCAAGTTATTGTCAACATCAATTTATGTATCAATGTTTGATTGAATGTAAATTGTAAAGATGAGATGTTGAAATAATTCTCAATAACTTACTAACAAAAACTAATTATAATATATAAATTAATGCATACATTAAGTCATGATAAAAATATTTTCTCATCATAGGTAACGTGAAAGTAATTATAAGAGAATGTAATATTTGCTCATAAAAATATATTTACTTTACATATGTTAATAAAAAAATGATATTTTTTAAAAGAATGAATGATTATTTTTTGGATAATTCTAATGTTTATTAGTTATTTTTCTTTGTTTATAACCTTATATATTTTAATATTAACAAGATTTTTATAACTAGGAAGAATTTTAATTTCTTTTACAATCTTACATCTAAGCACAAAGAATGTTTCACTTAGCTATGGAATATTTAATATCGATTAAGGCTTATAATATATTTTGCTAATTTATTTTTACCTAAATTAAAATGACCCCTATTTATAGTGCAAATTTATTGTTTTATATATTATTCATGAATAATTGGCTTCACACTCTTTTGTCTTTTGTCTGGTTTAATAAAAGTCATATTGATTAAGTAACAAATCTATTTGCTTAATATATAGGATAATAAGTTAGGAAAGCAACAAGGGCGACATATGCAACAGGGGCGATAATAAGACTCGAATCCTAAACTAAAAAGGAAACACTATTTTTAAATATTTCAACTATTTCTACTTTTGTTGCAAATTGATATTAATTTTAATTAATCGAAGCAACTTTTCTTTGTTTCCTTCCCAATGCCTCTGCTTGTTCTTTCTTCCATCTCAATGCTAGTTGTACACACTTTTTCACTCACAATCTCTATGCATGGATTGCCACATGTGATTATAATTTAGAAAATTGAGAATGAATGAAATTTGAGTACAATATGGCTTGCAATAAGTGAAGTATGTACAAATTTGAGTGCAAAATGTCTGAAGCTATGGCTAAACAAGTTAACCTTACTTTTATTGTGTATGTGCTCAAAGAGAGTAATATTAGGAATAAATTCATTTACCAGTAAAGGAACTTCTGTCTCTAAACGACATCCTAAGATCTTCAAAATATTTCTATGATTGATTTGAAGCAACATAACTAGCTACCTCATTAATAATTTGCTCCTTTTGACTTCAATCAACAACTTTGAACTTCTTAATGACAACAACTGCATTATCTAATAAAATATCTGTATAAAATGTACCATAGGCTCTACCAACAATTGCATTCTAATCATAGTTCTAACTTTAATAAAAATATTGGTTGTTATATTGAGATCTTTCAGAGAGTCTTTGTTGTAAAATTAGGCCACCATTATGTTGGAAGAATCTTTCTTTTAATCTATTTAATCTGACTTTCTCTTCCTCAAGATCAGGTGTAGCCAATAGCTACTCACTAGTCCTTCCATTTAGCAAAAATACAACAGTGATTCAATTTAAATATATATATATATAAAAGAATAATTTTATATTTATGAAAATATTTAAATAAAATGAATACGAATGTATTAGTTTGATAATATGAGTTCAAATCAATACTTTTTATTTTATAAGAATACAACGAAAATATCAAACCTAGTTAATATAGCATCGTATTGCTATCTTTTTTGTTTAATTATAAATTTTCATTTCACTAGTATGCGTGCACTCTGTTTTATTACATGAAAGGACATCTTAAAGTCCTATCACAAATTAAAGTAAATGTAAAATTACTTTCGCATCGAAAAAACCATCATTTAATATATATGGAGATTTTATTAATAATTTGAACTAATTTAGATTAATTCGAACAATTCGTTTATATTTAATTTAGATTTAAATTTACATTTATTAACTTAAATTAAATTCGATTCAAAATAAAATTAAATAAATTTGAACTAAATTAATTTAAATTAGTTTAAATTAATCTAAGCCACACTTAGACACACCCCATTGTCCAACTTGGCAAGCTCTAATAAATTACATAAAAGCTAAAGGGTTATGACTTTGTATGATCTGGATTTTGCACTACAAAAGTAATTATTGTATGTTTTTCAACTTCATTTATAAAAAAAAGTGACACCATAAGATAAATATTTAATTTTATCGGTTTTTTTTCCCTCGATTTTTTGTCTTTTTTTTTTAATTTATTTTAAAAAATTACTTAGTAGCATAAATCAAAAAAATATAGTTAAAAAAATATAAAAATTAATCATATGATATTATTTTTTAAAATTAATAATATAAATTATCAATAAAAAACTATTAAACTTAAATATTTTAATTATAATAACTAGTTGATTGATTCAAACATTTATTTCTATAACACATTTTTGTGCATTTTTTTCATCCAAGAGTTTGTTTTCCTTAATTTGTCTGTGTCACATTAAATAGCATATATGGACATCTGTGTCACATTAAATAGCATATATGGACATATGGTAGGGACATTCAACATTTATTATATAATAATTTTTTTTTTTTACATTTTTCTCATCCAAGAGTTTATTTTCCTTAATTTGTCTGTGTCACAGTAAATAGCATATATGGACATATGGCAGACGACGTTTTGGCCTTCAGACTCCAAATTTGACAAGATTAATAGTTAAAGACCACTGAAATGGAAGTTGCTTTAAAGATATTTATTTGTGTTTCATTATATTTTTTATAAAATTAAATAAAATGGTTTAGAAATAGAAGAATGTTTAGTTCAAAAAAAAAAAAAAAAAAAAACAATAACAAAACGAAAAGAGAAAAAAAGTGAATGTGACACCGAATTCCTAATATAAATAAAGAAAGTAAGATAAAAGTACACTTAAAAAAATTGAAAAGATATATTTATAATAAAATAAAATTAATAATATTTATATAATTATTTTTGTTATTATTATAATAAAATTATTTAAATTATATTTTATATTCATTATTGTTAAATAAAATTGCCTATAGTGAGTTGTTATTGTGAGAATAATAATTTAACTTGTGTTTATATTACCTTCTTAAATAAAAAATAACATTATATATATCAAGTTATTATTAGCATCAATTTATGTACCAATATTTGATTAAATGTAAATTATAAAGATGAGATGTTGAAATAATACTCAATAACTTACTACCAAAAGTCAATTATATTATAATATGTAAATTGATACATATATTAAATCATGATAATAATATTTTCTCATCATAGATAATATAAAATAATAATAAGAGAATGTAATATTTGCCAATAAAAATTTATTTATTTTACATATGTTAATAAAAAAATGTTATTGTTCAAAAGAATGAATGATTAATAAGATTTTTATAACTAAAATAGGAAGAATTTTAATTTCTTGTACAATCTTACATCTAAACACAAAGAGTGTTTTACTTAGCTATGGCATATTTAATATCGATTAAGGTTTATAATATATTTTTACCTAAATTAAAGTACACCCTATTTATAGTGCAAATTTATTGTTTTATATATTAATCATGAATAATTGGCTTTATACTCTTTTTCCTGGTTTAATAAAAATCATATTGATTAAGTATAAATCTATTTGAGTTCAATAGGACAAAGATAGTTCTTTAATAAAGATATTGGTTGTTATATTGAAATTTTTTTGTTGAGAGAATCTTTGTTGTAAAATTAGGCCACCATTATGTTGGAAGAACTTTTCTTTTAATCTATTTAATCGGACTAACTTTCTCTTCCTCAAGATCAAGTGTAAGTGTGCAGCAATAACTACTCACTGGTCCTTTCATTTAGCAAAAGTATAACAGTGATTCAATTTAATATATATATATATAAAAGAATAATTTTGTATTTATGATAATATTTAAATAGAATGAATAATAATGTATTAATTTGATAATATAAATTTAAATAAAAAGCCGAATAATTTTGTATTTATGATAATATTTAAATAGAATGAATAATAATGTATTAATTTGATAATATAAATTTAAATCAATGCTTTTTATTTAATAAGAATACAACTAAAACATCAAACCTAGTTAATATAGCATCGTATTGCTATCTTTTTTGTTTAATTATAAATTTTCATTTCACTTGTATGCGTGCACTCTGTTTTATTACATGAAAGGACATCTTAAAGACTTATAAAAAATGAAAGTAAATGTGAAATTACTTTCACATTCAAGAATCCATCATTTAAAACTTTAAATAGTGAAGCAACTAAATGAGGAGTTAGCCTCTAAAATTTCTATAAATAGGAAGTCATTTTTTAATGATTTAATTGAATGTAATAATATTTTTTATATATACAGCTTTATTTTTTACCCTTTCAAAAAATATATATATTTATTTTTTTATAATATAAATGAACAAATATTTTTTAATGTTATAAGAAAAATAACCATATATTCTTTTATTGAGTTGATTGAAAGTGAAAAAAAATAAATAACTATGTTATTTATGCATCGAAGAGTTCTTCAATAGCAAACAAAAAAAATAATATATTAATTTAATAATATAAATTTAAATAAATATTTTTATTTAATAAGAATACAATTAAAATACTAAATGTAATATTGCTATCTTTTTTTTTTATTTAAAAAATTTATTTCATCATGCACCATGTTCGATTACATGAAAGGACATCTTAAAGTCATACCAGATAATAAATTTTTTTTAAACAAAATTATTGCTTGTTGGGAGGGAGACGAAATAATATTTATTTTTTTCTATTTATTTGAATTAATATTAATATTAAGAATATTAAGAGTACATCTAACACCTAAAATTATAAATCTTTGTATATAATTACGACTTTTTTATACCTTTAAACTTATTATCTCATAAATATAATTTAATTACAATACTAACTAAAATATCCACAACAACGATAAATAAAAGTAATAAATGTGCGAAAGAAGAAGCCACTAAATGAATAGTTTGGGCTTTAAATCAATATCCATACTCTTGTATGAAAATTGTAGTTGTTCTAAAGATATTTATTTGCGTTCGATATTTTTTTTTTTTTTTTTGAGAGAATAACAAAATTAATATCTTTTAAAATTTTTAATAACAAACTAGCAGTTATTGTATTCAAATTTATATTTTTATAATTAAAAAAATGACTAATATGTCATTTTTCTTTGAACATCTATCTAATTAAAATTGAACGATGATAATTTAGACTTGTTTAATATTGAACGTTCAATATTTTACGTTCAAATTGAATATTGAACGTTCAATATTATTGTGGTGTTAGTTTTGTTACTATAAGTTGTAGGGGTGTTATTTTTGATATTTTTTTTTTTATTTTATGAAATTAAATAAAGTGGGTTGGAAAAAGAAGAATGACGAAAAACAATAATAAAACGGAAAGAGTATGGATATTTATTTGTGTTCGATTTTTATGATTGTTATTAGAACAATCATTTTTATTTAATTCTACAATATTATAAGTTAATTATATTATAACATGTAAATTAATTCAAATATTAAATTATTATAAAAACAGTTTTTTTAGTAAAAGATAACGTGAATAATAATAATAAGAGATGATAATATTTGCTGATAAGAACTATTTACTTTACACATATTAATAAAAAATATTAATTTTTTTAAAAATGATTATGGGCTTCGATAATTTTACTGTTTATTATTATTATTATTTTTTTCGTTTTATGATGTTATGGATATCATTTTATTTTAATATTAATAAGATTTTTTTTATAACTAAATTAACAAAAAAAATTGATTTTTTTTTCTTACAACTAATATTATAGCCTTGATTCTTGATGGCTGCTTCAGAACTTAAATTGTAAATTAATAGTGCCAAGCAAATGGGACAGAATTAGACAAATTAGAACCGAGGCTCAACTTGCATGAGCAACAAGGTGAGTTAGTATAGCAAATAATTATTCTCTCATAAATGTCAATTGAAAGTACTTTTATAATAAGACTAGGTTTGTTAGCAGTAAATATTTACCTTTATCACCGTTTGATCATGTAATTTAAAACAAATAAGAGTGAATTTTATCCATAGAATAAAAAATAAAAATAAGTAAATTATAATTTATTCTATACAAAAATTAGTATTTATGTTTTTAATTTAATAAATATTTCATTAAAATGAAACATAAATTAATAAATTAAATGACAAAAATATTAAAAAGTTGTAAACATTAAAATAATTAAAAAATTTAATATTGAATGATATATAAGCTCAAAATAAAATAATGTATATATATTATATAAATGATTAATGATTTTTGCACTCTTATTTTATTTTAGTTGTTTCGCAATTTTTTTCTTTAATTTGTAAGTATTTACTTAAGTCTGTGTTGCATTATATTAGACTTATAAAGCAAGGAATAAAATATCATAATATCATATATTAGACTTGTATATATGATAGACTTTTTAGTCTTCTTGTATATGGTCAAGTATATGGCAAGAAAGAGCAAAGAAATTACCTAAAAATTAAAGGGTCATAACTTTCTATGATCTAACTTTTATATTATAAAAATAATTATCATATGTTTTTTAACTGCATTTGGAAAAAGTGGCACTATAAGATAAATACTCAACTTTATGGTTTTTTTTTTTCTTTAAAAAATTAAGTATTTAATCATTTGTACCGTATTATTAAGACTGCATAAACCATATATACAAATTTTGGCTTTACATTTGACTGACTTGTGTTATCCAGTGAAAGACCTAATCAATTATTAAGACCGCACAAGACATATATCCAAATTTTGGCTTGACCTTTGAATGGCTTGTGTTTTAAAAGATATCCATTTTAAAAGAAAGTTATTCAAGCAACCAACAAACTACCATGATATCATGTGGACTCTATACATTATCTAATGCATTATCTAGTGTTTATTATAAAATAAAGAGAATAATATTCATATAATTATTTTTTAATATTATTGTAATAAAGTTATTTAAATTATTTATTAAATTTATGATTATTGAATAAAATTATCTTTAATGAATTATTAGTTTAACAATAATAATTTAACTTGTATTTCTATTGATACCCTAAATAAAGAGTAATATTATATGTATCAAGTTATTATCAATATTAATTTACATATCAATATTTAATTAAATATTAATTGTATAGATGAGATGTTAAAGTAATTCTAAATACTTTTTTAATAAAAATTAATTATATTATAATATGTTAATTAATATATAAATTATATTATGATAAAAATATTTTCTTAAAATAAATGATAACGTGAAAATAATAATAATAGAAGATAACGTTTGCCGATAAAAATTATTTACTTTACATATGTTAATAAAAAAAGTTATTTTTTCTTTAAAATGAATATGCATTTGGTTCGTTCTATCGTTTATTAGTTATTTTTCTTTGTTTATGATTTTATGGGTATCATTTTATTTTCATATTAATAAGACTTATTTTATAACTAATATATAGAATTTTTGTTTCTTTTACAGTCATACATCTAATATTATAGCCTTAATTTTTGATGGCCGGTTCAAAACTTAAATTGTAAATTAACAGTATATATCAAGTAAATATATTAGAAGTATTATCTTATATTATTTAAATATAATATTAATATAAAATTTATATGTAATTATGAGACTTAATTATCTTAAAAGTTAACCTTTTAAGTAGTAGATGTCTATGTTGCTCATATACTGTATAAAATTTACATGGTGTCACAATTTCAGTTAATCAATGGGCTAAATATTTTAAGCTTTGTCTCAAAAAAAAAAAAAAAAAATGGACCTTGCAAAAAAAAAAAAAAAGACAAGTGATCCAAATAGAAACATAATATAATAAAATAAGTTAAAAATAAAAAATAATGAATTTTACAAAAGATAAAGACTTATACTTTGAGGAGGATGTTAGAGATATTGTCTGATATTACTTAAGCATTATACTAATATAAAATTTATAAATAAATATAAAACTTAATTATCTTAAAAATTAATTTTTAAAGTAATAAATACCATATATTATTTATATATTATATAAAATTTATAAAATAGAAAATAAGTTCACAAATTAGATCAAGGCTCAACTTGTATAAGCGACAAAGTGAGTTAGTATAGCAAACGATTATTCTCTCACAAAATGTCAATTGAAATAAACAAAGAGTATGTCCTTTATGATAACACTAGGTTTGTCGGAGAGTGAGTTTTACCGACAAAATAAAAAACAAAAAAACTAAACCATAATTTATTCTATAAAAAAAATTAGTTCTTTATACTTTTAATTTGATTTAATAAATATTTGGTTAAAATAAACATAAATTAATAAATTGAATGAAAAAAATATTAAAAAATTGTAAACATTAAAAAATTAATTTTTTTTTAATATTAAATGATATGTAAGTTCAAAATAAAATAATATATGTTATATAAATGATCAATAATTTTTACAATCTTATTTTAATTATTTATTCAAGATCAGAGTTTTTTTTTTTTTCCTTAATTTATTCATATTTACTTAAGTGTGTGTTGTTTTACATTAGACTTATTAGTTAGGAATAAAATAGCACATATATAAGAAAAAAAAGTCTACCACATATATTAGTTAAGGAATAAAATAGCACATATAGATACAAGAAGACCAAAAAGTCTACCCCATATATATATATAAACTTTTTGGTCTTCTTGTGTCTATATGGTCAAGTATATGGCAAGAAAGAGCAAAAAAAAATTACATAAAAGTTAAAGGAGCATGATTTTGTATGATCTGACTTTTGTTTTACAAAAATAATTATTATATATTTTTTAACTGCATTTAAAAAAGGTGACACCACAAGATAAATACTCAATTTTATATTTTTTTCTTTTTTTTTTAATTTATTTAAAAAAATTGCTTAATATTATTCAGGTTAAAATTTTTTTTTTCAAATACAGTTAAAAAATGATTTGTCCATATTTACTCAAGTGTCTAAAAGTAGAAGAACAATAAAAAACAATAACAAAACGAACAAAGGTAAAAATACATCTAAAAAAATTGAAGAGATATATTTATAATAAATAAGAATAATAATATTCTTACTATTATTTTTGTTATAACTACAATAAAATTATTTAAATTATTCATTATAATTATTATTGTAAAATAAAGTTTTATTGTAACAATAATAATTTCACTTGTGTACATATTGCCTTCCTAAATAAAGAGTAATATTATATGCATCAAGTTATTATTAGCATCAATTTACGTGTCAATGTTTGATTGAATATTAATTGTGAAGATGATATGTTGAAGTAATTCTCAAATAACTTACTAATAAAAACCAATATATTATAACATGTGAATTGATACATACATGAAATTGTGATAAAAATAATTTTTAAAATAAAATGTAACATGAAAATAATAATAAGATAAGGTAATATAAAATTGTGATAAAATAATTTTTAAAATAAAATGTAACATGAAAATAATAATAAGATAAGGTAATGTTTGCCGAGGAAAAAGTATTTACGTTACATATATTAATAAAAAAAATGTTACTTTTTCGTAAGAATAATTATGTGTTTGGATAATCTTACCGTTTATTATTATTTTGCTAAGATATTAGTTATTTTTTTTTGCTTATGACCTTATGGATATCATTTTATTTTAGTATTAATAATACTTTTTTATAACTAAAATAGGAAAAATTTTGATTTATTTTACAATCTTATATCTAAGCACAAAGAATGATTCACTTAGCTATAGCACATTTGATGTAGATTAAGGCTTATAACATATTTTGTTAATTTATATATTAATAAAAAAAATGTTATTTTTCGTAAGAATGATTATGCGTTTGGGTAATCCTATTGTTTATTATTTTTATTTTTGTTAAGATATTAGTTATTTTTCTTTGCTTATGAACTTATGAATATTATTTTATTTTAGTATTAATAATACTTTTTTTATAACTAAAATAGGAAGAATTTTGATTTATTTACAATCTTACATCTAAGCACAAAGAATGATTCACTTAGCTATTGCACATTTGATGTTGATTAAGGCTTATAACATATCTTGCTAATTTATTTTTACCTAAATTAAAGCAAACCCTATTTATAGTGCAAATTTATTGTTTTATACATTAGTTATAAATAATTGACTTCATACTCTTCTTCATGGTTTAATAAAAATCGTATTAATTAAGTAACAAATCTATTTGTTCAATAGGATAATAAGTTACGAAAGCAACAAGAAAAACATAAACAAAGATGAAATTTATTATATTTATACCTATAATTTTTGTTTTGCCTTTTTTCTACCAATTGAGATGCCTAAATTATTAAGTTGAACAATTAATTACATGTAAAATGATAATGTTTATTTATATATTTATCACAATACACTTGTAGTACATGCAGCCAAAATTAGTTTCTATAAATAGAAAGTCATTTTTTATTAGTTTAATTACATGGTATAACTCATTTTATATATAAAGTTTCATTTATTACTCCTTAACAAAAAAAATATGGTCTTTTTTCTTACGATATAAATCAACATATATTTTTTAACATCGTATAAAAATAAATATATATTTTTTATTAAAGAATTAAAATTAAACTAGTAAATAAATGCAGGATACTTCTTCAATACCAAAGAATCTCATAATTACAAAATTCCAAAACACATTCCAATAAGCTCACAATAAAACTATTGGTGACCCACTTAGAACTAATACTGTAATCCTGATTCTTGATGACTGCTTCAAAACTTAAGACAAATTAGAACCATGGGTCAACTTGCATGAGCAACAAGGTGTAGTAGTACCATTAGGAACAGATTCATATGCCAGTAAAGGAACTATTGTCTTTAAAGAACATCTTAAGAGCTTCAAATTATTTTTATGATTGATTTGAAACAGCACAACTATTTTATTAATAAGTTACTCCATTTGACTTCGATCGATAACCTTGGACTTCTTAATGACAACTATTGTATTATCTGATAAAACATTTGTATAAACTATACCATAACCCTCTCTACCAAAAATTGCATTCTCATCATAATTGTTGGTAGCATTTATATTAACTCTTCTTCAATAAAGATTGTGGTTGTTATACTAAGATTTTTCTGTTGAAAAAGTCTTTGTTTTAAAATTAAGCTACCATTATGTTGGAAGAATATTTCTTTTGATCCAACTAGTTGCTCTTCCTCAAGATCAAGTGTAGCACCTAGCCACTTACTAGTCCTTTCATTTAACAAATATCAAACCCAGTTAATATATCATCGTATTGCCATCTTTTGTGTTAATCTATAAATTTTCATTTTACTATATGCGTGCACTCTATTTTATTGCATGAAAGGACATCTTAAAGCCATATAAAAAAAATGATAGTTAGCCTATACAAGAAACCATTATTTAAATACTGAAGCTACCAAATGAATAGTTAGCCTCTAAAATTACTATAATAGGAAGTCATTTTTTGTTTTGAAAAACTATTTCTGTGATTATTTATGTTAAAAAAAAAAAAATTCAAATGCAATTAAAAAATATTTCTTAAAAAAATATATCAAAATTGATAATTTGTTATGTGGTATCACTTTTTTTCAAAATTGGTATCCTCAATTGTTACGAAAAGAAGCAATTAAATCTACGAAAATAGGCTGGAATAGACCCCATTTAATATTTGTAATCTATGATGACTCCTCACTTATAATTTTTATTTGAAATTACATTTTTATCCTTAATATATATTGTTAGGGACTCTTGACTTTTTAATTGTTCAGTTTTTGTCTCCAGACGTCTAATTTTGGGTAGTCTAGTTGGACATGTGTTTAACTTAGCTCCGACGAGTGGGGTCGCCGGTCGGTCAAAATCTGATCAGTTGGACAGCTGTCCAATTTTGGACAGTCTAGTTGGACATATGCCCAATCAAAATTTATTATAATTAATCAATAAAATTAAGGACATTTTTTTTCACAATATTAAAAAAATCAAGTGGAGGGAATTATATCTGAATTTTAATAAATATGGTATCATGACAGCATATAACCCTTAAATCTAAGTACTCTAATAACAATAATTATTTGAGCATTTAATCCTATAGTAATTTCTATATATTTTTCTCATCAAGCTCAAAGTTTTTTTTTTTTTCCTTAATTTGTTCATAATTACTTAAGTTGATTAGCATATCAGCTAAGAAATAAAATAGCATATATATAAGGACATATGGTAAACTTTTTGGTCTTCTTCTTGTACGTATATGGACACCAAATTTAGCCAGACCAATAAGCTAAGGCCAGTTAACATGCGTTCGTAATTTTAATGAAAAAATATATATATATATATATTAAAAAGAACGTTCCGTATTTTTCAATTAATATTTATTTTTTATTAAAAATATATAATTTATATCTCATTTTGATAAAAATATATACAAATTATTAAGTTTTAAAAGTATAAAATTTAAAATTTAGGTGTGGCACAATCATATTTTATATATATATAATTTGTCTATAATGTTATGAATATTATGCTTAAAATTTTACTTATCGAGAGTTGAGATGAGGCATGTACTCCTTTTAATCCTTAAACACATTGTCCCTGTGTATTTAGACATATATTATCAAACTAGTACGTTATTAGATTTTATATTTAACAAAAAAAATATAATAATGGTCTAAATTTAGAAGAAAAATATTTATAAAAAGGTATCTTATATTTATAGAAGTATTTAAATTAAAGAAATAGCAATGTGTTAATTTAATAATATAAGTTTAAATAAATATTTTTATTTAATAAAGGTATAAATAAATAATTTAGTTAATATAGCATCATATTGCTATCTTCTTCTTTTTTGGTTTATTTAAAAAATTTATTTCACTATTTGCATGCAGTATGTTTGATTACACGAAAGGACAGTCCTACCAACCATTAGTTCATTGTTACAAAATACAAAAGAGGAGAAGAAGAAGAAGAAGAAGAAGAAGAAGAAGAAGAAGAAGAAGAAGAAGAAAGGTAAATGTGTAGTTATTTTCACAATGAACAAGCCACTAAATGAATAATTGGTTTTTAAAATTTCTACAAATAAGAAGTCATTCTTTAATAATTTAATTGTATAACATAATATTTTTATATATATGTAATTTTATTTTTAACTCATTCAAAAGAAAATATATATTCATTTTTCTTGCAATATTAATGAGCATATATTTTTTCAAAGGATGGGATCCATAGACCAATATTATTAACCAATAAATCTAACCAATCTTCTTAACAATAAAATAAATTAAATCAATGGCGTAAAAAATATCATAATTTGAAGTTTGAAATTAGTTAATAAATTCAAAAATTAAGACAAAATCAAATAATATATTATGTGAATAATTTAATGATAATATATGATTGATTAAATTTATTGATTAATAATATTAGTTTGCTAATCTTTCCCTCTTTTCAATGGTTAATTTTAGTTAGTGTTATCAAAAGACAAAGTAATAAGTTTTTCCAAGAGAAAGTTCTTAATTGACCTTGATTCTTTTTATAGGCCTGTATGAAGCAAGACTGGATCAAAGTAGCAAATGGTCAAGCATATGTCAAGAAAGAGCAAAGAAATGACTTCAAGGGTCATGACATTCTATGAATTTACATAAAATTTAGAAAAATGGATGTGTTAAATACACCTCAGGTATTCAAAAACTTAATATGGGTTTGATCTGGCTATTGCATTACATAAGTAATTTATGTTGAGCCCCGATTTCCTAATCCTCAAGATTATTCATATATATGTATAATATAATAAACAAAACATCAAATATATATATTAAATATGTAATTTTTTTCATAAAATTTATGTTATAGTGACTTTGTTACGTTCTTTTGTATATTTCAATTTTACTAGTTGATATTCATAGAATTATGAACATTTAATACTCCTTCATATAATAATATGTTAAATTTTTATATATGTAATTATTATTTAGTTAAATTAAAATTATATTTTTAACTATTTGTTATTATGCATGTTTTAGTGGTACGATTTCAATTTTTATTTATAATAATTGTGTGTGTATGTGTAAGTGTGTGATCATATATTAAAAAATAGCTATTTATTTCATTTTATATCACTAATAATACCAAATAAAAATAAAAATAACAAAAAATTATATTTATATTTTTTTGAAATAATTTAATATTTAAATATTAAATTTTATTTATTTATCACTTAAAACTTGATTTTTTTAAAATATTTTTGTTCTAGTTTTCTTCTTGACAATATGACCCATAGTAGAGAACACATGTATGATAAAAAGAAAAGGGAAAGACTAATTGTAAGACCTTGATCTGAATTTAATATTTTAAGGAAATAATTAAAAATTTATTTATTAAATTTAGTTCTATTTTAAAATGTTAAAATATTTAATTGCGCTTTTCTTTAACAAGCAAAAATTAATATTTTGAAGTTACAAATTTGATTCGTAAATAATATATAATAGTTTTTAGAAATTTGAGAAAATTTATGTGAAATTACTGAAATGCCCTTAAAAGTTTTCCAAAGGGCAGGGGCAATTTGGTCATTTACCACCTAAACCCTACATACCCAAATTTCTCCTTCTTCCACGCAAAAAATGTGGTTGCTCGGGCTCCTCGATGGTGCGAGAAAGAGAGAGAGGGAGGCGCTACTTCAACGATGCAGTCCTTGCCTCCGCCGCTGTCGCCCTCACCGGTCAGTCTTTCCCCCCCAACGAAGCACCTCGCTCGAAAAACAATCCATCTTGGAAGTTGTGCTACCTCCATTCGTTCCCCTTAGCGGCCGTCAGCTCCCATTTCCTTCAGCACGAGCTCACTGACGCCATGCCGCTGCCGTCGTCCTCCTCGCTGTGACCTTATTTCCATCAATGAGTTAATGCCCAAACACCGAGGAGAAGCCAGCGTTAAACAGCCCAGTCGCCGTTAGTGGCACACCAACATCTGACCGTCGTTCCTCCATCGCTGACTTCCTTTTCCTCCAATGTGAGTGCACCAGAGTTAGTCCTTACTCCATTGCCGTCCGTCTTTGCCGTTGAGCACCACCCTCCACTGTTGGCCAAAATTGTGAAATTCAGGTGATTTAGTGGAAGATGTATGTGTATGTATTATGTGGCTTCAATCTGTCCTTTAAACTGGGTTTGTTTTGTGTTTCTCTCCTTAATTTGAAATTATAATTAATCTAGATATGGATTTCGTTTCGTTTGATTTTTTTTTTACATTAGAAATAATGGGTTTCTGCAAGATTATTAATCAATCGAGTGAGAACTTTTGGTCACTTTCATCTAAATGATGTCTTATTAAGTGATCATAATGTTAAAATGTATGACATTCTTCGAAATGTAATTACAGATATAAGTTCTTGTGGAAGAGGCGTCGAAAAGGTGAGTTGATAAAGTACCCAAAGCCACAATTTTACTAACGAGGATTCAAGACGTTATCTGATTTAGGAAGTACACTGTTAGAATAGTTTGCCCATGAAACTTATTGAGGTAGGGGTCATTACTCCACTTTTTCTTCATGCATTATTTTTATGAAAATATCATTGATGTGTTAAAATGTGTACTCGCAAGTGTACGAATCACTCGTAGTAAAGTGACAAGCAACTTCCAAGGTCGGTCTCTCAAGGAATTGCAGTGGTTTTAAATAACTAACTTTTAACCTAAACAAAGTTCTAATGAAAATAAAACACTAATTAAATAGAGTTCTAGTGAAACTAAAACTCTAAGTAACTAGAATCCTAACGCTAATAAAACTGTAAAAAGGTTGTTTATTTTTGGTAACGAGAACAATCATACGACACTCAAACGAAAACAAAATCGCAATCAAACAATCAATTCAATTAAATCAAATATCAATAGAGGATGTATGGACGTTTAGCTTGGTTGACCATGCTTGCATCGAAAAGGTATGGTGAGATAACATGAACGTCCTATACAAACAAAACTACCGGCTTTCCTTTTAATTACGAAACTCCTTTTGGCGGGGGTAGGTCTCTTTGTTGATTAACTAATTAACTGCCTTTGGCGGGGGTAAATTAAGTAGCAATCAAATTATGCGCAAGGAAAACATGCCAATCAAATTAATGCTATGACTAAGTCACTAACTTGAAGCTTTGATTAAGTGTTTCGGAACAAAGTTAAGGTGACGTTCCTATAACTAAATTCTCAGATTTTTCAATCAACTACGAACATCAAATGGGCCCATGATTATTCATAATCAAATATCTAAACATGCTCTTAATCAAAAAGTAATTTATTTATAAATCATTAAGATACACCATACACAATTCTAGCAAACATGGCAACACAAACTAAACATCCATAATTAAACTAGCCGCTCATGTTCATATTAATATTCATAGACAAATAAAATATGATCATACACTTTAACAAATAAAGAAGAGGAATTAATTCTATAACAACAAGAAAATCCTAGATCTAAATACCGCTTATGGATTGGATGACGTTCTTTTCCATAAGCTTTATCTTCGATCGTCGTTGGCTTCCTTGAATCCTTAGAATAGTGTCTCTCGCTTCGTTAGAGTGTGGCAACGCTCTCAAAACTGATTGAATGTAGTGTTTGGGTCGCAAAATTGAGAAGAATCAGAGTTGTGTACGAATTGGTCGAGTTCTGTTGTAAGGGGGTCTAAGGGGGTATTTAAAGATGTAAGGGATTCCTGATTGCAATAGGAATAGGCGCGCCGCGGCATGCATTTTTCCCGCCGCGGCGCAACACAAATTCTGAAAATAATATAAAAACCCGAGAGCTCCCCGCCGCGGCATGCGTTTTCCCCGCCGCGGCACGCGTTGTCTTCAGTTTCTTCACATGTACCCCTTTACATATGTGCTGGCTTGACATGTACGGCTTACATATTTGACTCGTTTTGCCCGTAACTCGTGATCCGAGCGCCATAAGTGTTCCGTCTTTGCGTGCTTTCATTATTTGACTCATTTGACGCTAAAAACACCTGAAATGCATTAAAACATACCCGTGACTTCGAATGGATAGATTTATGAAAATAATCAAATAAACAATAATAATAAATCTATATATCAAACAATTAAGCACAATTAATCACGAAATATTAGTGCTTTTCGAGCACTCATCAATCATGCATCATTATGGATAATTGAATGACTGAAATTGATGTCATATTTATAAATATTTTTATAAAAGTGTTGATAATGATGTTATAATTAACATACCCGTTTGGAAACATTTTATATGTATATATGAGATTATGAAATACAGGTATTAAAATATTTTATATGGCATTTGAGTTTTATGCATGCATCATGAAATTATTTTATAGGGAGTATTACCTGTAAAATGTCTTGCGGATATATGGTACCCCGGGGCTACTGGATGCAGCAGATTATTTTTCGATGGACTACAGGTACGCATTTCATTTCACATGTATCTCGGAGTTGTCCATACATGGGTCTTGTATTAGACCGCACATGGGCCTCGGAGTTGGACCCCCCATTGTGTTTCAGAGTTGTCCATCTTGGGTCTTGGTATTTGTTTCCGTCTTTGGGTCTCGGAGTTGGACCGCCCATATGATGAGGACCCTTAAGGCGAGGACCCATGTACGTTGGAGTTGACTAATACATGTGCCATATGTATTTCGGAGTGTGACCATACATGGGGTCGAAGGTGGACCCACGTGTGTCTTGAAGGTTGACCGCTCACGTGCCCATGTATTTCGGAGTTGACCAATACATATGGATTTGGCATAGCATACGTGAGTATTTTATATTAGACATTGCATATTTCATTATGATTATATAAGCATGCATGGGGTACCTAAAATGTACACTCCACCCGATTTCGGAAGTGAGAAAGTATAGGTATGCCCGAGTTTAAAAATGAAATCTCCTCATTACTGATATACTGATGATTTATTACTGGACATGTATGAAATATTTTAAATGTAGCATGCATCATTGATTTTCATCGAGGACTGTGCATGGAGTATATCCCTACTGAACTAGTTGTAACTTATCCCGTTTCCCCTTTCTCTTTTCAAATTAGATACTATTTCTTCATAGTTGTTGTGACTTGAACGGGAGGTGCGTACTTCCAAGAAGTTCAATGAAAAGGTTTTTCCTTTACTCTTATTACTTTAATTAGTTATTCTCTATATTGAGTAAACAGGCTGAGATCAATTTGATTTGTTATAAAATCAAATATTTGTTATTATTTGGTTTATAAGTTTTTGAAGGTTTTATTGTGTTTTTATAAATATTAATTTATTTCATGGGTACCCAAATTATATTTAATTGATTTGTTTCATTTTAAATTGATATTTCATAATTAATGATTCTAAAATTAATAATTTTTTTTAAAATTTTATCTATTTTTTTTAAAATTTACGTACTCAAATTTAGGGCGTGACACTAATAATAGGTTATAAAGTCAGATTAGAAACCGTGTACATATTACTTCCTATTGCAAGCCATAGACAAGTCGAATTGTTGAGGTGAGAACAGATATATATAAAATTCAAGGGAAAAAGTAAAAATTATTGTATGGCCTATGACTATTCTCTAATCTCCCAGCCAACACCAATACTTGAAAGGGACACAAGTGAAGTAACATACCGTGAAATTAACGGATTTACAATAATCATGATGATAAGTCAATGACAATGCTGAACAGAGACCAAGTAAAAATTATTGAATGGCCTATGACTATTCTCTAATCTCCCAGCCAACACCAATACTTGAAAGAGGGACACAAGTAACATGCCGTGAAATTAACGGATTTACAATAATCATGATGATAAGTCAATAACAATGCTGAACAGAGACTAAGCTAGATTTTACAAAATTTATAGTTGAAGACTTGAAGTAGACATGTCATGGGATAAAAATAAAAAGTAGATACGTAGGAATTTTCATGTGAATACTTTTTCATCTATATTTATCTAGTACATGTGTTTTATTTAAGGGTTAATTACATATTATGTTTATAATATATGAGTGAGTTAAAAAATATCAAAAATATTTATTTAGTTGCAATTATGCTCATAATATAATAGGTAATGATAAAAATATGTCTAACTGATAATTGACGTTAAATTATTTAACATAATTGCTTTTGTTAAGAATATTTTGATAAAATTATGTATTTGGGCAATAAAATTAACTACGTTTTATACCCACAACGTACGAAATGAGTTGCAAAAATGTTCAAAATGTTTACTTAGTTGCAGTAATACACATAATGTTATGGGTAACGATAAAAACTTGCCCAATTGATACCCATAATGTTATAAGCATGTTTTTATCGTTACTCATAACATTGTGAACATAATTGTAACTAAGTAAACATTTTGGATATTTTTGCAACTCACTCCTTATGTTGTGGGCATAAAACGTAATTAACCCTACCACCTAAACACATGATTTTACCAAAACATTCTCAATAAAAGCAATTATCACTATAAGAAAAAAGGGTTTTAGCAATTGTACGTAAAAGGTTTTAGGTACGGTTGTCTTTGCACTTGTAACCGTACCAATAGCCACTGTCGCCATAGGTTCATCTAATTTTAGGTACGGTTTAACCATACTTATAAGTTTTAGTAATCGTACCTAAAAGTCTATAGGCACAATTGTTAACCGTACCTAAAAACTTTTAGGTACGGTTATGTATAGTTTTATATCTTTTAGGTACGGTTAACAACTGTATCTAAAAGTTATTTTTTTTAAATATTAATTTTCGGTACTAATTTTTTAACCTGTTTGTATGCTCTACTCATTTGAGACTATACATGCTCATTTTAGAATTTGATTAGAAATTCATATACATATATATATACACACACACACACATACAATGATATATTTCATTAATAAAAAACACAAGCATTCATGTCACTTAATTACATCAGTAATATTAAAATACACAAGCTAATGCCACTAACCAAAACCAACTATATATACATATAAGTTAAAATCTAATTAATATCAAAATGTTAATTATATAATTAACTAGCTATTGCATGTGTCCAATACTATCAATAAAAAATTGACATACCTATCTTCGACAAACATCATGTTCTTTCCGTGTGTATGTTTTCTTTTCTACAAACTACAAAAAAATGTAAAGAAACTACAAGATAGTTAATATGATGATTTAAAAAACTCCTATTAATCTAGCTATTAACATATATTGTATGTATATGCATGAATTTTTTTTAACTTACTAGTAGTGATCGAGACTTTCTTGATTGATATATAATATCTCTCATATATCTGATCACGAAAAAATCACACTCGATACCATTATTTTGAATAGGTGTTTACACAAATATATAAGACAACATAAATGTATAATTAATTAATATTCACTAACTTAGGTAAATATTTACTTGTTATTAAAAATATACATACATATAATAAATAATAAATTAATACTAACTTTTTTTTTTTTTTTTTTTTAAAAAAAGGGCTCTAAAGGCCCTTTTTTTTATTAATAAAGAGAAAACAACTCACACACCCGTGGTGGGATTCGAACTTGGGTTGCTAGTGGGGGTTGGCGCGATTTGCTAAATTAATACTAACTTTAATAGGCTAAAAACTACGTAGTAACTTAAACGAACGTGATACAGTAGAAATATAATTTTTTTAATAGTCAAAGCATTGATAATCTAAAGTTCATAGTGCCAATACATGCAAAAATAATTAATAT